>HE669589.1:0-34061 GCA_000313835.2 Heliconius melpomene melpomene
AAAGGATTTTTGGAAGAATTTAGAGTTACTCTTTGGTATGTCAAGTGTCGGTATGACACAAGAACGCCTAGAGCGTGTGGGAGTGGGAAGTAAATGAAACCGGGAGCGAAGATAAGAAGGGAATTTTGAATAATTAAGGATTTTATAAAGGAGTGAAAGGATGTGCATATCTCGGCGAAGGCGAATTGGGAGCCAATTAAGCTGAGCTCGAAATTGGGAAACGTGATCATACTTACGAAGACCGTAAATGAAGCGTATGGCGAGATTTTGAAGGCGCTCTAACTTATTGAGTAGCTCCTCGGTCACATCCAAATAGCAGACATCAGCGTAGTCGAGAATTGGCAGTAGAAGAGATTGCGCAAGCATAATTTTTGTTTTATGAGGGAGGAAATATTGGAGACGCTTCAGAGAATGATAAGAGAAGTGCATACGTTTACTAAGATCATTAATATGTGATGCCCAAGTCAAGTTGCTGTCGAAGGTTAGACCCAGATTTCTCACTTTGTCGTAATATGGAATTGGAAATCCAGAGTAGAGTATCTTAGGCACTGAGATCCAATTGATTTTACTACCAAGTCTGCTACTGTTTATTATAATTATAATGACAAGCATATAACATTATCAAATTATACTTTTTAAGATTAACTTTACAGCGATATAGTAATTAAATAAGCAATGACAGAATTTTAGAACCAAACAAACTATTACTTTAGAAATATTTAATAAAACTTACACAGCACTCACTGATGAAATCTGCATTCGGGCGGGATGCCATTGATCGCTTGATTCTATGGAGTCTAGCTGGTCTTCTGGACCCGAAGGAACAGATCCTGATCCTGAAGAAGCTGCGAGACCAGAGGGTCCTGAAGAGCTCGCTAAGCCCGAGGGTCCCACAACAGGAGCTGGATCACTTGACGAGACCGGAGACTCGAGATTTATTAGGGTTGCCGTAGCAACTTCTACACGGCTTGCTTCGTCTGTATTGGAACTGGTCGACTGACTTGTATCTACCGACTTTTGCATATCTGACGACAATATTTCACAATATTTTTTACAACTCAATAAAATTTAACAGACTGCTATCATTATTTAATTATTTAAAATATTTCATTCCAATATTATCTAAACAGTAATATTAAAGAATACTAAAAGTGAATATAAAATGGCAAATAACTTGCAGTATTAAAAATATGAAAATAAAATAAAGCTAAAATAAAAAGGGGCGTTATATGCACAAATGGAGTAAAAGCAAAGACCTGATACATGCATGTAGGTCAACCACTTCTTGAGCGGGCGTTTGTTGAATACCGGGAGCACGGTGCTTCTCATTGCATCTGCAATGCAATGAGCGTGCTGTACTAACTATTTAGGGGTCATTCATAAATTACGTCACCCGTTGAAGGGAGAGCGATCAAAGAAATGCGACATTATAAGGAGTGGGACGGGGTTTTAGGATCCCTTTAGTGACTTCACATTTCAAAATCTAGGTATGAAATTTGTGTGAACAATATATAATAATATCCAAAATGATGATAAGCTAAAATCTCACAAATGTAACCAATTGTGACAAAGAAGGGGGAGGGGTAAAATACCATGAAATTTGTGTGACGTAATTTATAGATGGCACCTTAATAAAATATACATGCAATAAGGCCCGAATACACAAATTTTTATTGCGAGGTTATTAAGGGAAACATTAAAACAAAAAATACAAATATTACACAAGGAACATTACTAAAGACACGTTTTCGAAAGTCGATGTGTTTGTTTGATTATTTTAAGTTTATGTATTTAGCGTTTCGTGTGAATCGAGCCTTAATCTAATCTAATGAATTTTTAAATGGAAAGTAAATAAATATATCAGTGTGAACATTATCTTAGCAACATAAATGAATAGGTGATATTGGACATACAAGAAGCACATTATCATATTCAGGGTGAAAAAAATAAAGCTCTACTAGTTAGCTTTGGTTCGAAGCATATTAAAATTGATTGTTCAAATATAGTTATTATTTATTTATACAGTATTTAATTTTAACTTTATAGGTTTTTCCAATTTCAGCTTTAAGTTTGATAATTGAATTTCATTTTTCTTGCTCATTGTTAAATATAATAATTTGCTAGATTAGATAACATTGTTAGACATTTGCGCGCACATTTTAAATAGTTGAACAGACATATCATTACAAAGATTACAACATGTTGGTAATACCTACAATGGCAACTGTCCTGTATGATATGTAATTAATATGAATTCCATACATGTTTATCCTTAAAAAATTCGAGGCCGTGTTTATATTGAATATAAGCAAACCGCGGATTTAGTTCCGCTGTTCAACACGCAATACCTGAGGGAACGAAGTGTCTTAACACTAGGTTCCCTCTGTCTACATGAAGCTAATACAAAAACAATTTCTTGAATAGTGTCATACTTTAATGTTAGTATTGTTTTCATACTTTAGTGTTAACTTCTATAGTGTGAAACTTAGAATAGAATGTTTTATTTCTATAATATTTTACTTACCCTGTTTATGTTGTTTGTCGCAGCAGGACGGGTGCGGTAGGTGCGGCTTGAATGCCTTAACACGTACACGGTAGAAACGAGAGCCCCGAGGCATTAAGAAACGATTTCCACTCTGAAATTCATTATTAATAAGCAAAATCTAATTTAATTTTAAATGAATTTTAATTTTAAATGTAATGAATTAAAAAAAACTTCAAACTGGACTAAATATAAAAAAATCAGCTTCGCAACTACAAAAAATATTCTCATTTTACTCGCTCTGGTAACAAAACAAAAGCAGTCTTGAAAATATTGAAGAAAGTGGGAAGTCTTAGTACTGGACTTCCTCTGCCTACTACATGCAGGATACAGCGTGAAGTCAAAAAAACCACTCCAGTATAACATTGGCATAACAATAAGGCACTATTGTCAATATTTATTACCTTTTTAGCGTAACAATATTCCTTAGACTCAACAGTGGCGATGGCATACAGACGACGATCACCTTCATTTTTCACTTGTATGCTCAAGTCAAGTGCTGGAAGGCAATCGCTATGAACGAAGTACATTATTGACGCTTCCTGTAACGATTTAAACAGTTCTTTAGTTCAATACATTTAATTTTCATAGTTGTTCTACAAACTTTGACAAAACTGATAAAATACTACTAAATTACTAAAAATAAAATAAGTTTAGAAATATTGAGTTGTAAAAGAACCATCTTATTTTATTTAACACTCCAACACTCCTCACACTCGAACTTCAATCATCATACTAGAATGACCTCCCTCATACACGCATTTGGGAACAACGCCTACCTGCATGACAGTATAGTTTAGGTGCGCGGGGTCCCACATCACCAGCACAGTGTGTCCCGGCAAGCACGAGGACAAACTTAAAGTACCACCAGCTAGGCCTAAAGGGGTATGGCATCGCCCACGACGTTTGTTATCGTCACGTTTAGGTGAGGACCTAATAAATATTTAAAATGTCATAAATAATAATATATTGTATATGACAAAAAGAAGAAGGCGAATACTCTGAAAGGAATGTTGGGAATAAGAAAAATTTAAAATATTAATAATAAATCAGGACAGGCACGGATAATAACAAATTAACACGTAATGTCTCAAAAATTTGACGGAAAGGAGATGAATAGAATGTCTTAACAAACTAGTCTGTCTTAACGTGAAGTAAATAAAACAAATATATCACTGACCTGCCGTCACTATCATCTTCTCTGCTTCTATCTGCTTCTTCGTTTTTCTTTTCCAGCTCTTTTTTTAGTTCACTCAGCTGTTGTTGCAATACTGCTTTCTCATTTTCAAGAGTAGCAAACTAAAGGATAATTTTTATATTATTCAACATTTTTATTATTATTTCAATTTCAAAATCATACTATCTATAATAGTAAATATCAAAAGTGGTAATGAAATAAAATTATACTTTGAGCTGAGATAGATATTGTCTTATACATAAACAAAATTGTAGAAAATAATATTTAAACTCAAAGTAAAGAAAATTAAAAAATAATAAATGAAATTATTGATACTTATACATGTCTATTTACTATTTAACATCCGTTATTTTTGGAGTTGAAGCCAATACGAATATTTTTTTAAATTAGCTTTTGTTTAGGTATTTATTAAGTATCTCATAAAGTATTTTTTTCTTATTTATACCTGAGTCTTCAACAGACTGTCATAATCATTGGTCTCCGGGTCGGTCAGTTGTTGTATTGTGTCCCTGTACTTGGTGCACTCACGACTGAGGGCTTGCTCGCGTTCCCTTAGCAACTCCAGCTGGCGGTCCTTCTCTGACAGTAGGCGTCGCGTCACATCGTTTATCGTTACCTGGAGATATTTTCATGTTTTTAATGAAATATATATTATTATCTATTGACGAGGCCGTCGTAACGTATTTGCCGTCATAAACACTTGTGGAATGGAGTGCCCTAACTTAACTCTACCCTACACCTCTTACGCCCAATGTTAATAATGTATCTCCTATCTCCAGTTAACGTCAATCTTGTATTGTCCGACATGTCTATCCAATCACTAACCTGCATGCCATCTTCCATCTCTGTCTATTTCAATCTATGGTTGCAATTTATGGATTAGGATTGATTATTAACATTGGGCGTTAGTCTACCCTACTGAATACGGGCTACTAAATAAAAACTCGAAAAATACCTGTTTTTCCGCTTCATACTTGGCTTTCATCAATACCAATTCAGCATTTAACTTCTGTTCCCATTCCACCTTACACTTGTCCACGGCTTCTCGGACCGCTTCCTCTTTTTCCATCTCGGCGTTTTCCTTCGTCTGCATCACGATAGCGTTGTGGTTAGTGATTTCTATTACATCTGTACGCTCGATCTTTTCCAGACTGGATTCCGATGGTGATCTGTCCATATTTGTGAGGGCCACCAAACGGAATCTTAAAAGAAAATATATTATATTTCGATCATTCATTATTAATTCTCGTGGGCGCCTATATGAAACATGGACTGTTCCCCTGATTTGAAATATATAATATTTTAACGAAAAGGGATCATCTATATGTGACTTAGTTTTCGGGAAATTATTGGACTAACATACAACTTACATACCCTTATTAAACTTATCAAATACATATATGTCGACAAAGTAATTACTATTTTTAAGTTCGGTAATAAGTGTTATAAAATTCTAGCTAAATGCAGAAGGGATAATAAAAATAATTTCTTTAACACATACCTAGATCTCAAAGATTCAATTTCAGCCTTATATTCCAGATGCAATTTTTCTTGCATTTCTTTAATATCTTTTTGTTTCTGTACTTCTAAGTCCTTAAATTTTTTATCAAATGAATTGAGTTCTTCGCGAGTTTTTTCCACTAAATCTCTTGTGTTCTGATGATCGTTTTCTAATTTTTCTATTTCCTTCTTGTGACTCAACCTTATATTTTCAGTCTCTTTCTTTAAATTACTAACAATGTTATCTTTATCGTTAAGAGCTGCCTTCATATCACTTAATTCTAACTCATGGTCTACAGTCAGCCTCTGGGTTTGCTCACGGAATTTGACATTAATATCTTCGTTGTATTTTTCCCAAGCATCATTAACAGTTATACATATGTTGTTAACAAATTTCTTCTGTTCTTCCACCTCATCTTTTAACTTGACAAGTTCATCTTTTATTAAAACGATGCTAATTTTACATAAACTAAACAGTTTCACTAAAAAGTCTTGTAATTTTTCGATGTTCATTTTATAGGTATCCATATTGTCCTAAAACACAAACAAAAATCCATTACTTAAAAATAAAGTTTGTTTTATTTTATTATAAAATTTTAAAATGAACTTAATTGAAATATTTCAAAAACTGTATTAAGGTACGCTCTACCAAAGCCATATAAATGCAGCTGACGAAGAGAGGAAAAATTAAGAAAACCAAAAAAATGCGACCACTCGAATAATTACGTTGAACTTTTAACTAAACTACAATTAATAGTTTCAACGTCAAATGAAATCTAAATTTAACTTTAACTAGTTTTGTACTTATATTTGTTTAGTATATGTAACTATTATTAAAGTATCTCTTTTTTTAGCTTCACGCAGTATCCCGCACATAGCACAGTAAGCAGAGGGAGCCTGGGAACCTAGTGTTCATAACATTCTGTTCCTCACTCACCGAAATTCTGGAGGCATTGCATGTGCGTAACGGGACTCACACGCTTTGCCTCGATACCAGAGCCAGAAAATGAAGATATTAAACATTTCATTTTCTCGAGTGAGAATCGAACGAATGTAAATCCTATCGCGTTTACACCCTGCGCCACGACTGGCCTATTCTCGTATATCTTAATATTATATATATTAATATATAATAAACACAAGCTACTTTTAAAATTAACAAAGCAACTTAATCTTTCAATAACGAAAAGACTAACTAAAACATAATATATGAGCTATAGCCTTATTGAAGTCAAGCTGGAGAAGTGAGACTCCTCTTTATAGAACGTGGAGTGAGAAGGATTAAAACATTTCATTGCTTTTAAGCTATTACCAGAAGGCTTTTTAGTTTTATGTCATCGCGTTTATGTTTCTTTGAATAATTTTAAATCCTAGAACTATTTAATATTTCAGCAACCACCAACTAACTAAAACATAATATACGCTAAGGCTATATTCGTATTCGTACATTTAAGTGATCCTGTTCTCCCCATTTCAAGCTGGGGAGAGCCCATTCTCAATTTTATGTAGAGGAGCAATATAGAATTGAGGGTGGGAGAGATACTAATATTTTTTTAACTTAAGACGAAAACAGAAGAGTGCTATAGCTTTATGCGTCTATTGCGAATAAATAGAATTCGATTTAATTTTTTTGTTTGAGAAGTGACTTATTTGAGAGTGTCCCTAGTCACCAGCATCATAATATTATCAGCTCTAAAAAGTAAACAAATAAACAAACTCGTTTACTTTTTTGAGCTTTTTAGGTTATTAATTTACAGAACTATAAAATCTTTAAACAACCACCAACTAGTTAACTAAACCATAATATATAAGAGTGGCTACATTCGTATCTACATTCAAGTGCACCTGTCCTGCCCATTCCAAGCTGGACGAGAGGGACTCCTCTATATAGAACTCGGGGTGGAGGAACTCGGGTCGCACCTCGGTCACGGTGGAGACGGCGGCGGTAGCCGGCGCGCACGTGGTCGGTGTGTCCACCTTCTCTATGGGCTTGGATGCGCTCTGTCTGCTTAGCTTCTCGAAATCCGTGTCGGATTCGAAATCCCTGATATAAAGAAAAAGGGTATAAAGAAACATTTTAACAATGATGTTTCTTTAGCTCCAAGCTGTATCCCGCACATAGCCGGGTAGGCAAAGGGAACTTAGTTAAGATACTCCGTTCCCATTGAACACTTCCGTCCCCCACTTTGTTGTAATTTGTAATTGTAATTTGGCAGGTGTTAAGTAGCGGAACTCAACACTGCGCTTCTTCCTGTCACCATAGTGAAGAAATAAAAGTTTAAGTGTATTGCAACAAAAAATACAGTTCACCACTAATTTAATAATAATTATTAATACTTTTGATTTTATCTTTCAATAAAATTAATAACTACTACTACTAAAAGTACTTTCCAGATTATTAGAAATTATATTAAAGAAATAAATTGAGACATCAAAAATGCTTACCTTTCGAAATCAACTTGCACATTTACATCTCTGTCATAATGTTCTGATGCACTTAGCCTGCAACAAGTAAAATAACTAAATTAACCATTTATAATATTTAAAGAACTTCAATTTGTTTAAATGGTAGTCATTAATATCAATGTGAATTGAATTGAATTCTTCATATATGGCGTTTCGAGAGTGCCAGTTGAGCACAATTCATTTCGCCAATGTCACGTTGTAATATCAATGTTGTTGTTGCTCTTTATTAATGGCGTTCCGAGCGTGCCAATTCAGCACTAATCACTTCGCCAGTGTCACGTTGAATGGAAAACACACAAAGGAGAATGTACGGTAATAACATCAATGTGTTCATTAATATTAATTCCTACCGTTGACATTGACAAATCAAAATATTTTTTTTATTTCCTGGCTATAGTGACACGACAAAGCGCGGCGTTGAGTTTCGACACTCAACACACAATGACTGAAAAATTGGATGGACAGTAGTGAACGGAGTGTCTCAACACTACTCTTCTGTACGAGAAAAGCTGTTTTCTTTCATGTAATGCCAAATTCAAATGAATACAAACAGACAAACCTTTGTTGGAAAAACTTGACAATATTATCCATATCATATATCGGCGCATCGACAACCAAATCTGGGAACGATTTTGATACTAAAGCAACGTCCTCAGAAGTAAGTTGTGGTAGTTTTATATCGAATGCTTGAGGAGCTTGCGTTGCGAAAGGCGGCGGCAAGTCCGTCATACCAGGGAACAGACTTTTGAGGAAGTGGTCGTCAAAATGATTGTTGAACTCTTGACGTCTTGTTACTTCTTCTTCGTGGATTTTGAACAGCTTCTGAGCGAGATCCGTTGCCCACTATATTATTAAAAAAAAAACATTTTCAATAAGTAAAAATTAAACGTATTGGTAATAATTATAGGAGTTTTACATGTATTGTTATTTAACCTCTAGAACTCCACTCGAGGGAATATTTTATTAGAATTTAAAATATTTTGCCGGTAAAAATTAAAAGTCCAATCCATAACTAATATTGTGGATCATATATTTAATTCTATTACAATTTTAGATACACACAATATAATATAAATTGTATCAGCTATCACATATAGAACTTAATTCCGAATTACGCTTATATTGTGAATACCATTCCCACGTGGAGAATGAATTATTTTCCTCACTCTGATAACAAAGCAAATCGCTGCGTTGAACACACAATTTCTCCTAAATTGGGCGGAAAATAGAAATTTAACATTAAGTTCAACTGCCCACACAACTATACGTGCCTTCAAATGAGCATCAGAGAAGGTCCTCCGCCTCGCCACCTCGCGCACTGCGCGCACGTAGGCGGCGGGCGCGCGGTGCAGCTGTGCCACGATACTAAAGTAGCGCGCGAGCCGGTTGAAGCACTGGAACGAGAGCATCGCGTGCGCGTCCTGCACTGACATCGAGTTCTCGATTGTTAGGACCGCTCTGTAAGGATGTTAATAAGGATTCATATTTATTGCATAGAAAAAAAATCAAATTTAACTAAGGTATTTTTTTTTATTATTTTACTATATCCTCATTATAGAAAGATAGGCAGAGGGAACATAGTTTTGACTGTCCATTTTCCACTTTCTGCTGTATTTTCGAGATATGTCGAGTGTGTTGAGTGGTAAAACTCAATGGCGCACTTTGTTTGTCACCAGAGCGATGGTAATGTATTCCCCTACCAGGAATCAAATCTACAATCGCGAATATAGTAACAAGCTTGTGCTGTATAGTAACACTGCGCCACGGTTGTGGGTTCGATTTTCACTCGAGGGAATGTTGTATTTAATATTTTAATTTGTTTGCTCGGGTCACAAGACAAAGCTCAGTATTAAGTACTGTCACTCAACAGACAATGTCTCAAAAATTCGGCGGTAATAGGGAAAGGTGTGGCTTAACGCTATGCTCTTTCGGTCTGCCCTGCTGTATACGGGATACAAGGTAAATCTGGTAAAATATATATATCACACTTACTCCAATCTAGCCTTTAATATATGTGACAATTCTTCCTTAGACTTGGCAATGCGTCTTCGAATGTCCACCAAGTTTTGATGACCGTTGAGCAATTTCTCTAACTGCCTCCAATGGGACTCGACTAACGTGGGTAGCACAGACGAGTCACATACTGAGTTGAGACGTTCACGAGACTGAAAGAATGAAATTATTTCATTTTTTTATCTTCACGCATTTAGCCATATCGAGATACATAAGTGGCGTAACTGAACATGCTTTGTCTTATTACTAGAGCCAGGAAAAAAATATTGATTCCTCCGAGTGGGAATCGAACTTAACCATCACGTCACCAGACGCTTTGCTGGTGCACCACGTCGGCCTCTCTATTAGACGCCAAATCGCCTCATCCGAATCATGGATATCTCAAACAGTTTTGCCAACTAATTTTATAATTAATTAAGTTTATTTATAATTTTAATAATCACCTGAATGAGTGAAGCGGCTTGATTATGCTGATCTCGTTCAGTCTTCTTGACGTCATTCAACAATTGATCGAGTCCGTATAAACGACCCTCTATACCTTTGATTTGCTTTAATCCATGCATATTCGCGTACTCCAGTATACGGTATAGCTCTGCTTCACGCTCTTTCAAAGGTTCTGCGTCGATCTATTTAACAAATCATTAAAGAATAAGTAAAGTAACATATGAAAATATATGTAGTATATACCATGTTAAAGTATAAATAAATCAGCTTCACGCTGTATCACACAGAAGTATAGGTAGAGGGAACCTAGCGTTAAGACACTCCGTTTTTCACTTTCCGCCAAATTCTGGAGGCATTATGTGTTGGCGGAACTCAACGCCACTCTTTGCCTCGACGCCAGAGCGAAAAAATGAAAATATAAATGTAAATAAATATTTCATTTCCTCGAGTGTAGATCGAACCCACAACCGTCGCGTTAGTTACACCGTTGTGCCGCTGCGCTATGACGGCCTCAAATTTCCATATACAATGTTATTATTTATAATTAGAATAATTTTGCGGGGATATAATGGCAATAAAAAATTCATTATATGTATAATCTCACTAATGAGACGCAATTACAGGTCAAAGGGCCAGACTGTTAGAATGTTCAGAGTGCTGGAATGAGCGATAAATATAGCATTTCATAAAAAGAAAATAATAATATTTTTGTTAATAGTTCACAGGTTTTGTATAAATGTGACCCATCTCACTATTCATTAATCATATAATATGACCCTAAATTGAAGCATGTTGAAATGTTGTCAAAATATATTTTTTGGATAATTGTTAGAAATATATTCGGATGGTCTGGCCCGATTAACAATCCACTGTTCTTACCAAAGCTAGTCCTTTCTGGCAATAATCTATAATATCCTGCAAAGAGGCTTTGTTCCCTTGCGCTAGGATCCAGTGAAGCAGTGTTGGATCATCTTTGCTCTCACAGGAAGGTGCTTTAAACGTAACTCCCTCATCTGACTCCTCGATAACTTGGCCTTCAGATGAGGTTGCACCTTCGTTGCTAGTTGATGCATTTCTTTGATCAAACACTGAAATTAATAGAGAACATATTATAATTGATAAATATACCAATTTAAGGATATATCTTAACTTTCAGAGACATGTATGGTAATTTGAAAATATTCAAGTTATAAAGAATTTTATAGATTGAATTACATATAAAAAATATTACAATTATTTATGTTTTAAATTATGTCAACTGCTTTGTTGCTGTTAAAAAATTAAGTAAATAAGCCAGTATAAAATAGTCAGTAACGATGTTCCTAGATCCATCAATCTTATTAATCTTATTTGCCATAATTTTATGTTTACAACGTCTATTACTCATTAGAATAATACCTAGTTGTTTTTATATGAATATCCTACGTAATAGAACGTGTATATTGTAAACGTATCAACGATTTAATTTCACAAAAACTATGAAAGTTTCATTAGTATGCCTTTATATATTTATTTTTAAAGAATGGTTAAACAACAAGAAACGTTACATAAATGAATATTCGTTTTGGCATAAATAAGTTAATTATAAAAACCTACTGCTATATCAAAAGTAACCCGTATTTCTTAGATTGTCGTCTTAGATTACGTAACGGTTTGTTAATGTACAAATTATTTTCCATTTTTGTACAACCGTTGTCGTTTGTTTCGAGGACAGTGCAATACGGTCAACAAGTCTTGGCCGTCGTGAAGTTAGATTTTGTAAACTTTTGCGCATTGTTTACCCGATAAGACGTCAGTACAGTACGGTTGAAGAGTCGTGGCCGCCCGAAAGTAATAGGTTTTCTGAACTTTTACGCATTGTTCTCGGGAAAAAAATAATTAAAAATCAATTTACGCAGATATCTACAGATAGCTTCGTTTATTAACTAAGATTAAGTTAAATAAGAAAAAGATATAGCTGAATCAGTAAATATGAATGTAATAGCATAACTTAAAACATTATATTATTATTACATAGGTATAGAAAAAACTTGATATAATAAAACGTTGAGTATTACAAGCAATTTACATTTATTTAATTATACCTCACGCTATTGAAACATGCATAAATTGAATGAAAATTCGTCTTTGGGCAGTTGAACTAAATATATTAGCATATCCAGTTACTTGAACGAGGAGTCATTGTCAATGACTATTTCCGTTTATTTCTTTATTGACTGTATTATTTAAATGAAACAATTAAATAAGTTACGCGGAAAAGTGTAGATTTGATATTAAATAAAAATGTTTACTTTAACATTGTTACTAAGAGTTTAATATGCATGATAAGTATTATTGTAAAGTTTTGTCCCATCTCCTTTAGGTACTAATTGTTTATTTATTCAATATATTATTTATCTATGGACATGTCGACATGAATATAGGTACAGGCATGTTTATTATAAAGCCAAACTTTGAGCATAACCTAGTTACTCTCATGTGTATACATAAGACAGAGCTGGTATGCGGGGTCGAGAGCTTTTTTCACTTTATTAAAGAATATCTTTTATCTGCGGCATCATCTCCGTGGTCAAAAAAAAACAAAGAGTTGGGTATGACACATGAGTGTCCGAGGTCAGTCTGACCACAGGCAAAGTAGGTTAAATCGAAACAATTATTGTTTAATATTGTATATGTATAAGGCCTTCCTCTACCCAGTTTAGGGTCAGATAAAACATTTAATTTATTATAAATAAATTGATATATTTTACAATACTGCTAATTGAGACGATAAACAAAATTCATTATTTGATCTCTTACCATCTTCATCTGATAACTTGAACACTCCAACTCCAAAATCAGCGGCTCTATTTTCTGAACTGCTTTCTAAAGGCTGATTAAATCCGTAATGATGACCTTCAAAGTCAGTTTCTTCAAACACGTCAAAGGCGGAAAACCTATGGGCCTCTGCATTCAACTGAAGTGCAGGCAGTATTGGAATCTTACCTAAAGATTCTAATACTTCGTTTAACCTATAATAAATGTATTATCATGAATATAAGATTACCATGTAAAAAGTATAACAGTATGTATTAATTAGTGTTTCACTTGTATATTTGTTTTATTTGCTTCATGCTGTATCCTGCATATAAGAGATAGGTAGAGAGAATCTAGTATTAAAGCACTCAGTTTCTACCATTTCACCAAGTAGCATTTTCTGTCAAAAATGCTACAATGTGTCCATTGAATGGCAGAACTTCACTTATATAAAGTATATTTTAAAGTACCAGTAAAACTTACTTTTCCAATTGCTCTTTGTACTCATCCTTTTTTAGTCTATGTTTTCTAAATGATTCTTTAAAACTTTTAGATCTTTCAGTAAATTCATTAAATATATCTTCTAAATTGGCAACAACAGCTGCCCATCCCTAAAATTAAATAAAAAATATATTTGTTGAATATCAATACAAAAAATAAAAAAGATTAACATATTACATAGCCAAAAACTGAAGGTAGTTTAAATAGGTATACATACTACACTGCACTATGTGTATAAATATTATATAATTTCTAAAAGTTTCAAATAAGCTGCTAAATATAAATTTACACATAAAATTTAAAAACACCTTCAGATTACAATTTAAAAAATGATGGGGTATTTGTAGACAATATGAATATATTTGGTTTAGGCAGGTAAAATAATTCAAAAGTATCACAAGGCTAACTTTGTTTAACAAGCTTTTGAATTCATTAATTGCTGCTTGGAAAATTTAAAATCAGAGTCGACAACACTTGCACATTTTTATTATGGCATTTATTTTCTTTAATGTTTTATTTCATTCTATTATATATTTAATTTTACACTGTATCATAACAATTTAGGCATAAGTAATTTGGGAACCTAGTAATAAGATATTCCATTCCCTTGAAGAATCAGAAATCAGAAAAATTATATATTAAATATATCATTCTCTCAAGTAGATCAAATCCACAACCACCTTCACACGGCTTCTATTTTATAATATCTATTAATATTGTAACAATTATTTCTGTTACACATTTGTCTTTGATATTATAATAGCCAGAGAGATCCTATTGTCATGAAACTTGGCTATACCTAACAGATATGACAACAATTAGACATGAAAACAATTCAATATTACAATAACAACAAAAAAATCATCACCTGATGTTGCAAGTGCTGTTCATGCACTAGCTGATCACAACCTCTATATACTTCATGTGCAAGGTCACTGAATTGCTTTGCCAAATTTGCACAAGATATCACTGTATCCATATTGCGTGGAAGCATGCAACATTTTTCTACAGCTGCTCTTAGTTCTGCTACAGATTTGCCATCAAAAGCGCTTCGACTATCACTTCTAAATTCACCTGTACTCAATTCTACTATGGGACTGAGGTCACACACTAAAATTATTTTAAAATGTTCCTTAATTGTTGTGGTTCAATAATATATTTTTTAATGAAATTCTTAAGCTGAATAAATATGTATATACACAATAATTCAGCTCAAGAATCATCAGACAAGTAAAATTTCTATAAATGTAAAATATATTGTATATTCATACAATATATTGTTATTTTTTAAATTAAGAGTAATCATTACCCTGGGAGTAGGATGAACCTACATCCATCATGTTTGCAATCAAATATTGCCTAACTGTACCATAACAGCTTCATTAATAATTTTGAATAACAGGTAATCTAATAATCATTAGTTAATAACATTAAATTGAGGCACTTTTTTACTTCAGGTATTATTACTCTTTGCTGTTAATGTGCCAACAACTTTTAACACAGGGATATACCCTTTGTTGTAAGGTGTAGATTATTAATTATAAGAATAAAAGAAAATAGCTTGTTTTACATACTAGATTGCTGTAAGTGGCTTTCTTTAACTGATGGTTTGCTAAACATATATATTGGGTTAGTATCTGTTCCCGCACTATAAGAGGACACCATATGATCTGATTGTAATACTTCTCCTCCACTTACAAGGAGAACTAAAGAAGATGCAGGAATCTTTGTTTTCCTTTCAATTGCCGCTTTTAAACTCTCAACACTAAAACATAATTATCAATGTAAACAATATATTGTGTATTAAATGCAATATTATTTAAAAAATTACATAACATACCTTTGTAGTGTTAAATTCATATCATAAGTGGTCATTTGACCAGCATCCACATGGAATACGTAAAGCATGATTATATCTTTTAAGATCTTTTCTTACTTAATAGTATTATGATATTGAGTCATATCTGTATTAAAATACTAAGTCTGAAAATTGAAGTAGTTTTAATAGTTATTTTTAATGTGGACTATTTTATGAAGGAAGTAAAAAAAACAATATAATTAATTTTTTGTATCAGATGTATTGCACATGAAAAGTATTTAAAGATTATTTATTTCAAATTTGCCTACAATAATCTTCTTTATCTTAGTGACCTCAAATAACTACTACATTTACAATGCTTAAACTAATTTGATATTTCCATAATAATCGTTATATAAAATATCACATTTAATAATAATTTATATACAAGCATTGCTATATAAACATTTTAATATTTTGATTCACACGATAACTAGCCACAACATATATAAATTGCCCAAAATAAACACAGACGTCACAAGTATTGAACAAACGAAATCGATTGTACTCGCATTTTATATTAGAACCATTTTTCATCCAAAAAACAAACCATAAAACAATATATCGAAAATATTAACTTCAGCCAAAAAATTAGCAAATCATTAAAATATATAATGTTGTTTTTTAAGTTTCAAACAACAAAGATGCAACACTTACACAAACAACGCGGATATTATCCGATGAACATCACATAATTACACCTGATTTACTATAATCGAATAAAATTAATGTTTATAATCATTTTGATATACATTTGAAAATATTTCGCAATAACATAACGCACAATAGTACTCAGATGTTAAATAATTTACAATTCTTTAATCATAACACCACCATTGCTCGCACGACGTAAACTAAACTCAGCTGACAGGCACAGTGTATTACGAATAGTTGTCATATTATGGCACTACTTATTTTATCTGTAGTAAAAAAACTGCAATTGTCTACTATTTTTTTAAATAACATTGAGTGTTGTTAAATTATTTTTAACAACTACATAAGAACACACATTTTCATAATATTATAATTGAAAATCTATATTTCTTAAATCTAACATTCAATGTGTCCATGAACATTAAAGTTTAGTTCACATTATGCTAGTGTTTTTGTCGAGTAGCGAGTAATTTACTAGCTAAACGTGTCTGAATACTAAAAATTTACTCAAATAGTAAGTAATTTAGTCGAGTCGATCCATTTCATTCTACTTTTTCGGGCGAGTAGCGCCCCTCAACATGTTACCGTCCTCACTGGTTCAACAACATAATAATTAATATTAATAAGCATAATATCTAAATTATCTAAACCTATCGAATTAGTTGCTGCAAATATTTTGTATCGATGGACATAGAATAATTTCAAACAAATTTCAAATTTTATTAATCACATAAACTGTCAGAATATTCTCATCTACTTTTTGTATAATAGATCATTAATCATATAATATAATTATTTTATTTGACTTCTTGTGTTTCTTCGTCTTTGATAAGGTGTTATTTTTTACAAACTAAGTCTTCGAACTATATTTATGTAAGCTTTACACATAGGAGATCAGTAAACTCAGGAAATGGCCACTGGAGGAACTTTTCTAGTACTTCAAATACTATAATATCCATTTGACATTGATGAGGGCACTTAACTCAAGAATGTAAGCTGTAGGTATATGTGGTAAATTTACCGAGACCGATTATTGTATGAGTGTTCTCTTCACTTCGTACGAACATATAACTTAATTAAGCACAACAACAAAAAAGAGAGGCTGTTGTGGTATAAGTAGTATAAACGTAACGCGACTATTGTGGGTTCGATTCCTACTTGGGGGATTCAATATATGTATTTATGAATATTTTTATTTCCTTGCTGTGGTATCAAGACAAAAAGCGAAAATAGGAAACGGAGTGTGTTAACACTAGCTAATACTAACAAAAAAAAATACCTAAATAAGTACCTAATATAAGTATAAAACTAAGCGATAATAGTAAATAAACAAGTTTAAATACGCCAAGTACAATATATACAGTATTTAATACTATCAATACAAGAAAATCGATAAAAAAAGTCCCAAAAAGCATTCTTTATTATTAAGCTTTTATATACATAATATAAAAGCGGCCCCTATAAACCACTTTTTTGTCTGTTTGTGAAGACTTTTTTTCTTGAAAACGAGGAGGCCAAACTAAAATGAATATCAGAAATATTCAGTTCTACAGTAAAGTACCTACTGAAAAATCAAACTTCTAAGTCATTGCAAACAAAAATTACGGATAAATATCATTTCTATAGATATATGTAGGTTTACAATCTTTGGCAATTTAAGACAAAATAAAACAGTTTATGTAAACATAGGTTCTTATTACGGCTATAACACCTATACATATAGCACATATTTATATCTTGTTATCGGCAACGGAAACTACACTACTTCTCTCTGACAACCCCGCTAGATACTCCGTGAAGTTAGATTAGATTAGAAATCTGTGAAATTTTCAACTGTCTTAACTATCATAGTTCATGAGATACAACCTGGTGAAAGACGGACAGACATACGGTAGCGGAGTATTAGTATATTGTAATAGGTTCTACCCTTTGAGTAAGGAACCCAAAAGAAATAACTGTAGTAAATTGTCAAAACGTTAAATTGTTAATATTCTCAAAACAAAAGTTAAAATTAAACAGTTATAGTAACCACAAATATATTAGTTGGTAGGTATTAATAAGAATCATTGTGCTTGCTAAGTACAATGTGTATACAAAACTTTAGTTGTTTTGTTTATATTGTGCATTGGATTATCAATCTATTTTAGTTCCTATTTAAGTAAATAAAACTAAACTCTTTGTATTAGGTATATTTATTTTGATTACCTATTTATACACGAACGTTTGTTTTGGTCAAATCAATACGTGATTGTTCTATTTAACGATATTTATCGAAATTTAGTTTTCCTTGTTGCACAGTCATTGAATTTAATTGTTATTTTGAATGAATCTGAGCATTATTATTTATGTTTTGTACATGTGTGTTTAGGCGGCCAGTCATGGTACAGAGGCACAAGCGAGCGACTGTAAATACGACAGGTTGTGGGTTCGATTCCCACTCGAGGAAATGAAATATTAAATATTTTTATTTCTTCGCACTGTTGTCGAAGCAAAGCGCAGAGTTAAGTTCCAACACTCAAGGAACTACCAATATTCGGCTTGAATTCGGCTTGATAAAATGAGGAGCTTTCATCTCTCTTAGTAAGAACACGGATATTGGGCGCTATCTCTGACAAGTCCCCTTTTCAAATTAGACACTCAAATTAGAGAGTATGCATACAGTCTTAACTACATATAAGACTAATTAACCTTAAAATTTTCAGCTTTGCTAAAATGACGTAGATCTTTGGGCCCTGGGATCTCAGTTTACAATGTATGTTTATAGACATTTTAACAATGTGTGTTATACACTTATACCTAAATACACACTGTAATTTGTAAAAAATGAATTTTCAAAAACAATGGCAAGTAAATAATACAACTACTATGAGAAAACAGTTTATTCCGTAAAAAATGTAAACTTTTAAAACTTCGTCAATTAAAACAACTAGATATACCTAGTCGAAAAATATTTTAATATAAAAAAATATTAACAAGTTTGTAGCAAACAGTACAATGTAAATAAGAAAATCACCGATCCCACGCTTTACGCAGATTACGATAAAACCTTTTAACATTAAATATTTTAATAAACATTCAAGTATGTACAACGTACACAGCACGAGTTGTGCGACCGCAATGAACACCACGCTCGCGCGTGATTTGTTTTTTATTATATAATATAATACCCAATATGGTTTTGTAATGATTAGCAGATTTAGAGGTTGTTTTTACAAACTTTATTATAAATATTTTTTTTTTCAAAACAGCCTTTAAAATATTCTTTCTAGACTTACAATACTAATTGTTCCCAATAAATTATTATCATATTAATATAATAAATTATTATTATATATTTTAAAAAATGTCATAAGTTTTGTATCAATACAAAATATTTTTGATGTAAATGTTATGGTTCAATACAATATAGGAACTTCCATAATCTATTATCATAAATCATAAAAAAACTTTATAGATTTTTTAAGTCAGTAGATTATACGATAATCTACTAACTATACCTACTTAATACTATATATGAATGTAATAATTGATAAATAAAGATAGGCATGACAAACAATATTGGAGTATTGAAAACAAAAATAGCTTAGTCATCATCTCCAGCGATGATCATATTAATATCCACTTATAAACTAATTGAATATCACCATTGCACAACTCTATCTTCCAAAGGCATTTAGGGCTTATATATAATGTGTGAAATAAAAGCATCCTACAATTAAATACAACAGTAAATCTGCATTTCAAGGTGAAATCTTTGACCTCTGCATAATCAATAAAATATGACAGGCAGTGCATACACTTTCATAACAACTGCTGTGATGACCTTAGGTCTCTTATTTTATGTGAAAAATTATTTTCCAAAACTACAAATACATACAAGCATTTCTTTTTAATATCTACCTATCATTTAATATATATTGTGATATTTATTTTATTTAATGAAATAAATTCAACTTGTCCTTAAAATGACCTTAGATTGTAAATACAATTTTGCAAGTAAGACTGGAATGTATAAAAAATATACGACTTTTTTAGTTCTTTCTTAATCTACTATTATGCATAAAAAGGGGGGAAAACATGCAAAAATTACCTTCACCTTATACCATTTTTTTTTCTAATTTTCTGAAGGTTTCTGCCACTTGTATGAACCTGAATATTTAAAGTCACAGTCAGCTAACATAGAATCAGCTTCTTGAGGACCACGGGACCCATATACATATGATACTGGAGTTACATGTTGCTCTTCTAATTGCTTAAGAATTGGTGTAAATATACGCCAAGCTTCTTGAAGTTCGTCATTTCTTACAAAATGCATTTGTGTTCCAGTAAAAACATCAAGTATTAATCTTTCATATGCGTCAGGTACTTCTGCTTGTTTATAACGTAAACTATAGGTGAGATCTAACTCAGTTTCTGTCAAATCAAATTTCATTCCTGGTGATTTACACATAAATTTCAAATATAATGCTTCACCAGGTTGAACACGTATAACTAATTCATTTCTCTTTGTGTGGCCAAAAATATCACCTGGTACATCTTTAAATTGAATTCTTACTTCAGCTTTTCTTTCATTAAGAGCTTTTCCACACCTCAGTATAAATGGTACACCCTGCCATCTGGTATTGTTAATATACATAGCAGCTAAAGCATATGTTGGGGTGACAGAATTTGCAGGCACAGTAGGGTCATCAAGGTAACCAAGTTTCTCTTCCCCTTGCCCATTTGGGTTACCCACATATTGCCCTACAACCAAATCTTTGAGCTCTATAGGTTTTATATGCCTAAGAACTTTTACTTTTTCATCTCTTATATCATTAGGATTTAAAGTTACTGGCTTTTCCATTGCAACAAGTGATAATATTTGTAAAAGATGGTTTTGCATCACATCTCTTATAATACCAAAATTATCAAAATAACCACCCCTTCCCTCTGTGCCAAAAGGTTCTTTAAATGAAATTAGAACTGAAGCAATGTTCTCTCTATTCCATGATGGGGTGAAAATTTGATTAGCAAATCTAATGGTAAGTAAATTTTGAACCATTTCTTTTCCAAGGTAATGGTCAATTCTATAAATTTGCTCTTCTTTAAACAAGCTAGCTAAATGGTTGCTTAATTTATCAGAACTCTCCGAATCTCTACCAAAAGGTTTCTCTATTATAACTCGCGTGTATCCTTTAATTGCTAAGCAAGCATTCCTGATATTCACACTTACATCTTCAAATACATTAGGTGGAACTGCTAAATAAAATATTCTATTACATTTTGCGCCCTTTTCATTTCTGGAGATGTGTTGATTAAGAAGTTCATAATCAATTCTTTTATCATAAGAACCTGCAACGTAATCGTTAACTTCCCAAAATTCTTCAAGTTTTTTTTCATCGCCTGGACGTACTTTAATATATTTTTTTGATCTTTCTTTTATATCTTCTATAGTTAACTTCGATCTTGAATAACCAATAAATTTGGTTTTTTTTGGTAATAGGCTATCACGATATAAATACCAAAGTGTTGGATAAATTTTCTTCTTAGCAAGATCACCTGATGCTCCGAGAAGTACAAAAGTGTGAGGATACTCAAAATCACATTTATTTTCCATGGTCAAAGAAGAAGATAAATTATATTGAGATCAATACACAAAGTTTTCCTTATCGAATTCTGGAATTTAATATTAGTATTTCTACTAATTATTTTAGCAATACGAGTATTTACAAACTAGATGTTGAATGAAACAATCGCACGATGCGAACAACGTCCTATTCAATGATTCGTGAGTTTTTAAACATTAACTTTAAAAGTAGAGTGTTGCCATTGCTATAAGTACAAAAGATAAAAGTAAATTAACAAAATATCTTTTATGATATAAACCTGCTCAATATAAAATAAAGAGAATATTATCTTTATATTACTATCGCTCTCTATATTGATTCTTTAAATTAACTAATAGGTGCTTCTTCATATGAAAAATAATAATAAATTATAATTAAATTATACTGTAATGCCAAATTTAAAAGCATTAAAATATTAACTTAGTTATATGAAATATTTATTTATTTATCAAGAAATGTAATAATAATTTCGCATATAGTTTGCATCAAAGTGTTATTATTAATACATAATTTTATAAATATTGCTGCACTTAATAAAAAATACTACTGTGAGTGGCATACAATAAACTCACGTTTGTTACACTTGCCAGATGAATGCTATAAATAACATTTATAGAATAAACTTTATGTAACAGTTATAACAATATTTTAATACAAATTAATAATATAAGATATTACTATATAGTTAATAAAGATTTTCTTTAATATTTACTGATAGACCTTCCATATTATTAGATTTAAAATGACGTTTGGATGACGTGACGCTATATGTTTTTGGTTTTGTCACTTGTGGGCTATGAGACTAAGAAATTTTGTATATATTAAATAAAATAAATTGTAATAATTACCTAACAATAGTGTAATAAACTTAAATATTGTGTTATTCTTTTAATTACTAGAAGTTTCCTACAAAAGTGTATCATCTGCACTTATAGGTATATTTAGTTCAACGACCTTGTTACTGACAGGTTCATCGTTGTGACTGAAGTAATATATGAAAGTGGTGTTGTAGAAGATTAAATAAATTACGGGTGAGGATGGAGCCCTCGAGAGAACCAGGCAAGTACAATTATTTTAGTAAATGTATATAAATATATTTTTAATATCACTTAATTTGTGAGGTATCACAAGAGGTGTCTTGGGGTACCTGAAACAATTACTAGGCTTGTATTAAATTATAATCCTTATTTGTTACATACCTGAGATTTTTTCTTGTTTGTTATATACCTTCAGATATATAACATATAAGAATATAGCAAAAAGACATATTTGTATAAACAGACACATACCTATAAGTAAAATCAAGTCAAATATTTGTATGTATTACATATAATAAAATGCTGGTTTACATTAGTACTGCTATGCCCAAATTAATAGAATATATTTCAAGCATATTCTTACAACAACTTTTGATAAATTAGTTAAATATGATACAAATGGGTTACTGTTTTAATTTATAATATGCAGAAGGCTTACTTAAATTTGTTTTATTTTGTTTATGTAACATGTTCAGTTACATATACTAGATATTATTGTATTTAATTTAAATATAAAGCTTAGCAATGTTTAATTTTATTTTCTTTTTTTATATTAAAATAATTATTTTAAAATTTGTAACAATAATAATTATATTTTTTATTTTTCTAATATATATGTATTATGAATACACTAATAGCCAAACTTAACTTAAAAAACATTTTTATGTCTATTGGACAATGCTATCTACATTGTCCAAGAAAGATATAAAAATAGTGACTTGTATAATACATAGATGGCGGTGTATGTAATTTATTTATATATTTACTTTATCATATATGATATAGAACATAAAATCATTTCTTAATTTAGAAACAATGATAAACTAATTCATGATGTATAAATAATCACCATATATTTTTTATATCTTTTTCTATATTTTTGGTAGTAATAAAGTAAAAGTTAGATAGGTACGGTAAAGTTATATTTAAATTTAATGTTATTTTAATTTTTTTTAGCTATTATTTTATATAAATATGAATGTATATTAAATATAATTCTCAAATAATTCTAAAAAGCACTCAACGCCACGCTTTGCCTCGACACCAGAGCGAAGAAATGGAAATGTAAACGTAAATATTTCACTTCCTCGAGTGGGAATCAAACCCAAAACCGTCGCGTTGCAGTCACATCCTTGGTTTGTCCACAACAGCCTCAAAAAGAAAATTTAGTAGCTTTTTACCACAGGAGAGAAATCAAAATATTTCAATTTATTTTTAACATTTTGTTAAGTTATTTTATACATATTTAACACTTAGATAAGAATTTCAAATTTTCATATAAATAATAGTATTATGTCTGAATAGCAGTAATTTGTAAGAATCTCCCTGCAGAGACACTCACAAAACAAACATAAATGTAGCAAGTATATTAGAAATATGATGTAGCTTGATGATGAAGTATGGCATAATTTTGAAGGGTATGGACAGCTTCCAAGAGAGGCAAGTTCAAATCCTGCTGTGTACTAATTTTTTTTGTTTCTTAAAAAGAAAATTCAATTCATTTTTTTCGTCAGGGTGCGTATGACCATCGCTTTACTGGCTACCTTTACTTTTACCTTGGCTACTTTGTCCCAGGTTATTTTAATGGTTTTTATCTGTTAATGAAAACTGTACATCATAATTAAAAACTTTTCCAAGTACAATTTATCTATTATTGTTCTTCATGAGATGTTTCAAGCTTTTGATAATTATATGTCAATGGAAATTATAATGCCCATACTAAATGACTTGTCTAGGCACCAATAGGCAGTAGTAATGTTTCATAATGTACCTCTGGAATTTTTATATGCCAGGGAAAAATTCTCACCATATTCAACTTTTACTAAGAAGCCACTAACTTATTTTTCATAGTTTTGCTAATGTATTACAGTCGTGGAGTACAAAGTGTGACTGTAAAATCAAAAATCTGGTTGTGGGTTCGATACCCACCCGAGGAAATATTTATTTCAATATATATTTTCATTTCTTTGCTCTGGTGTCTCTTTGAGGCAAAAGCGCGGCGTTGAATTCCGCCACACTGGAATTCGGCGGAAAGTGGGAAGCGGAGTGTTTTTAAACTAGGTTTCCTCTGCCTGCTCTGCTGTGTACGGGCGGGGGTTTTTCGGTGACCTTTTCTTAACACTATGAAATTCCTGGAAAAACAAAAAAATTAGCAAAACCAGTAGCCAGTGTTCATCCTAAGGTGATTGAGGGGCCTCAAGTATCTCTATAAGAAATTTTATCACGTCGGATGGGCAGTTTGGCCGTGATTATGTCACCGATAAGACCTACACACGGAGTATGGATACTTTATTATTTTTTAAAGTTGAAGTTGAATTGAATGTGTGTTGGTAGAACTTGCTAATCTCAGGACTATTTTTTGAGGAAGGCTATATATAATCACTTAATTGGTTTTATTTGTGTACCACTGTGCCAGCAGTCAGCACACTTAAAATGTGTTTTCATACAAAACTCTTGTTTATTTCCGTCTGACCTCGCGGGCAAAGCCGCAGGTAAAAACTATGTTATGGTTAAAATCTATTAAAGGATTTATTTTTCTTTCTTTTTTATAACAGCCTGCAGGATTTTGAAATGTTTGCTATATAAAATTAATTAATTATTTTATATGGCAAACATTTTAAATTTAAATAATGCAAAAAACTGATATTATAAAATTTTACAGTTACCGAAATTTTGTGAATACATACATACTTATATAATAAAAATATAATTAAAAATTCCATAAAAAAATTATGTATCTAGAAGATTTCAGGCGAATTTACGTATTCCGCAATAACTATAAAGCTTTTGTATTAAACAACATTAGACCAAATAGCGACGTAGTGCGGAGTCAAGCTCCACCACTCAACGCGTAATGTCCTCTCTGTAGCCCTCTGCCTATTCAGAGAAGCTATGTGGGAACAAACGTTAAGTTTTTTTAACATCTCACCATAACATTTGATAACCATGGATAAATAAATATATGTTAGTGCCCATGAAGAAGCGCCCTACTAATATTTTTCTTGAAGATTGACGCCGGTGTCAGTCTCATCAGACAAAACGAATACACTGACGAGATATTGCACATCTGTAATTTAAGCGATTAGGAGGAGTAGGGGGGCGCGTCTTCGTGAAGGGCAATATTTCCAAGAGCAAAAATATTCATTCAAGAGTAAAAATGTAGCCGGTTCAGTTGATTCTAGGACATTACAAGTTTATACTTTTAGGGAACTTATTGTACCTAACCTCACCTTCGCAAATTTTTTAACGATAGACTTAGTACAGATATCGATGTTTACAAAAGTGCAAAGTTTGGAAACCTTATGGACAAATAGTATGATGCGTTTTAAGGGTCCATTAGCACGTGTAATGCATCGCGTCAGGCAGCGCGGGTGGAGGGCAGGGCGGGGGGTGGGCAATGGTGTGCAGTGGACCACTCCACGTCGCACAAGGTCAAGGAGAATGATTAACAACGAAAATACAGCAAAACAAACGGTGGAGCGGGGGAGGAGGGCGGCGCGGCGCGGCAGTCACAGCAGCGACGTCGCTCGTCCCTGTCGCGTGCCCGGCGCCGGTCGCGACGCATTTGAAAATCGATGTACGATTTGTGACCGGCACTCAACACTAGTCATACATACATCGTAAATGTTGATCGAGTCCTATTAATGACCTACGATACGTCGGCACCCATGCGCCCTCGCCACTTCATTACGGATACACCGCGCGTAGAGTCGAATACCAAAAAGTCCGAATAACTTGTGATTTTTTTTATTATTAAACAAAATGATTTGATATAAATAACAGAGAAATTCAAAGGAAACATAGATACCCCGTTTAGATAATTACATACATGTCGGTCGTTAAAATAATATATTAAAGTGATTATTGGTGAATATGTATTTAGGTAACCAAAGATGTTTGTTGTAATACAATACTTAAGACGTTTTAACATCTATAATGGCATCAATAATTGTCTTTTTTGTATTGTTGGTAAATATTTGTTGTGCGAGAGAGAAACCTCATGATGATGATGTGCCCGCGCCCATGCCGCGTAGTATAAGGTTGCAATGTTTTTAGTGATTTTACGCCCTATGTCTTTATCTGACAAGTCGTAAAGAACGTTGCAAGGTTGTCGGAGTATTGACTCCATTGGAGTGAACACGTTTATCTTTTCTATCACTCTAGTTGTTGCATTTTCATAGATGTATATCTTAATTTTCTAATGAGATAAGACATAAATTTCCTCATCTGATATAGGTTGACGTCAGGATGATGTAACTGACTGTCGAAAGCGTGCCAACCGGGGGCACTGATGAAGCAGGGTACCTCAACATAAAATCTGCTTAAACTCCGTTTTTGGTTACCTTGGAGGATGTTAATATTTATAGGATTTTTGTTACAATGCACCGGTTGCGATAATGAGCTTCATCATCATCATCAAATGATGGATTTTCAAAATCGATAAATAATTGTTTTTAATACTCATTCCTAAATAATGATTATGCCGGTAATATGGGTTATAGTATATATTATTTAGACTTACTTAATATTTCTAATTTCAATTGTACTGCTGCCATGTTATTGTTTATATTGTAGATGCTTCTTTTCAAAACTAATGATGATATCGATTTTATATTTATCTAACGGGAACCATATAAGGAATTTGGACAGTCCAACTTCGGACTGCTAGCAAAAGCTGTCTCTCGAATATAGATGCAATAAGCTGTATACGCAGCATCTTTAATCTTAAATTTTTAAAGTCACGTGGATAATGAATTGTAAAATTTTAATTTAGTACCAACTTTTTTATTTTATTTCTTAAGTTAATTATTTTGCAACAGAGTATTTAGTTTTTGTTGAAAAAATAAAACATGTTATTGTTTCGTTACATACATGTAGGTTTTGCGTAACAGAACTTTTATTTTCGTTCATAGCTTTTTGGTATGTTGAGGTGAACTATGTATTAGTCCAAAGTTCTTTTAATAGTTATGGTGGGCTTTATTATATTAAATTAAATTGAGTTCTATTCTCACCCGAGAAAATTAAATACTTAATATTTTCATCCCTCGCTCTGGTAACTAGGCTAAAAGACTTAACACGCAACGCCTAAAGAATTCAACGGAAAGTGGGGAAAGGAAGTGTCTAAATGGGAAAGGAGTGTTTTAACACTAGTTTCTTCAAATTTTTTCTGCTTACCCTGCATCGTACAGGATACAGCGAGAAGGTAAAAAAATCATAAATACGTATTGTAAACATCCAATACACACGTTGACACGACTTCATTAGGTGGTTATTCAAGAGGATTGTATCACTGCCAAGGTCTTCTGGTTTATTAGAATTCGTTGCCGCCCTCATACTAACTTAGTTTTGGCATACTAATACTCTGCTGAATTTGTTTTTGACAAATATTATTTATCAGTTTCAAGTATATCACGTTTTCGCATATATATTTTTATTAAATTCGTGACTATAAAGTAGCCTAGTAAGTATTTATTATCATATTTTATTAATCATTAAAACACTTATAAAACTAAAGTTTTTAAATAGAGCAATTAACTAACATTATGGTAATAAAAATATTTTATTTGAATTCTTGATTGAAAAGAAACTAGAAAAATTCAATACCCTTTAGTTTCAGCTCACATTATTTTTAATGCTTGTTGTGGTCCTGACCATTCAATTTAAGACCAATATGAGTCTTATTTTAATAATTTTTGGGTGAAGTCAAGCAGGACGTCTTCGTCTCGATGTGTAATTGCCATTCCTCAATCGCTGCTCAGGCTGCTGAGTGTTTATGGTTTGTGTATTGTTGACGGTGAGTTCTTTATTACCTTGTGAGGCTCATGCTAGAAGCTCATGACGGCTGCAATTCACAATATAAATGCATTCATTCACTAAGTAACGTCACATATCGGACATTCTCAATAAAGTTTCAAAACTGTGTCAGTGGCACAAACACTATCCATTACACCATCTTCGACCAAATTCTCCCAAATTATAAGCAATTCCATTAGTTGATATTTTGAATCTTTGTGTACGTACACGAGTACGAGTGATTTCAGGAAAATTCTATTCTATTTCGGCCCAATGAAATAAAATATCAGGAAAAATAAAGCTTTAACATGTCATGTTATTTCTCAACAATTTTAACTGCTTTTTTAAAAGTGATGTTTGTTATATGTATGTATTCTCCTTACAACTTACGTAGGTCTTTTAACAATTTATAGATAACACTAAAGTTAAACAATCGTTAATAGTTTTTATTAGCGGCGCTTTAATGCCGAGCGTGTCTCTTTTGGTCGTTACATGGTTCTTGGATCTTGGGACATATATGGGTTAAAAATATCTAAATAGTATCGTGCTGGTATTGTAGTTTCTTTATTAGTTATTATAGAAATTTAAAGAAAAGAAAAATATACAACTTTAGCAAAATTTAGTATAACTACATCGAATGTTATTAAGACGTAATCGTTATCGTAGACTGCTAATCGCGGGCGTGAGTGAGCCGCGTCACGCCTGGGGAAGCGTTGCTTGGTCATGGCCAAGGTCTCGTTGCGGAGGACATTACATAACTCTTTTGCTAGGTTGTATTTATATATATCACTTGTTTGGGTTTCGATCACCAATTTATTTATATTTAAATAGTTTATCATACTTCGTTATATTTGAATTTGTAAAGTTACATTTTATAGCATCAGTATTCTTAGTTGTGTTGTATTCGCCATTCTTATTTTGAGTGTGACGTAAGTTCTACGACCCGTGACCACGGGTAACTAACTAAAAATCGTTCAAAGTGAGTGGCTGGGTTGTCGTAAAAACTTCACATTTTTTATCATGTAGAGCCAACTTGAAATGATTGAAGTTCATTAAGTGAAATTAGTTGGTGTTATTAAATTCGCCAATTCGCAAGAACAATTCATTTTATAAATTCTCATTAAAACTAAAATAGGTACTTTAATTGTTGTTCAAAAACATTCGACTCCACCAACAGGTTTTAGTGTATTAAAACGTATGATTTCATAACTAATTTGATATTTCAAAATACGAGCCGCGTGACTTGTGTTTTAAAAATAAAGTAAAATACTGTTCAGACAAGTTCCGGTTGCAGTCCCCCGCGCGTCTATCAACCGCCCCAGTGCTCGGGGGGCAGCGAGACTCGCCAATCTCGCACAGTGCAAACGAAAACCACCTGTAGTCGTCAGAGCATCGCCAAGGTCGCAGGCCCCCGTGGCTCGCTCCTCGCTCCGTTTACCTATATCTCGCGGCAAGTGCACGCGTCGCACCGCCCCCGCACCTTTGACTCACCGCACCCGCTGCCCGCGCTGCTCGCTGCTCGCCGCTCGGGTCAGCTCTAGGACGGACGTCTGACCTTGTTTTTAACGGCTTAGTTGGACCTTTGAAATTGCTAGTTTATGTCTTTTGTTTTATAATGTTAAACACAACTTTTAGCTTATGTAACTTGTAAGATGATGCTATTAAAAGAAGGTGTCATATGAAAGTAGTTATATAAACAAGTTGCTAGAGTAAGATAAGCTGTGTGGACGATGCTGTCAATGTTAATTGTAGTTGGCGGGTACTGTGCACATCAAATCAAGGTCGCCTCAGATCGATAAAACTCGCCGGGTGTCAAGCTAGCTTTGTTTCACATTCTCGTGCAACGAACGGTGCATGTTTGCATTCGTTATTATCGCTCACTTTGAGGAAAGTAAAGAAAGTGGAAACATTCTTCGTGTTATTAGTAAATCACAAACGCTAAAGATCATGCGAATTACTTTCTTAGATTATAATACATATAATATGTTAGTCTTGGATTATCTATTAAAATAGAAATGCTATAAAAGATAACATGTAGGTTTAGAAAATACAATGTTTATTATCCAATTGCTAATTATTCTTTTATTATTTTATGTCTCAATAATATAATTGAAGTAAGTCTTTCTTTCATTGTTAATATGTCCACTGCAAACTACCTGTTGTACAAAAGTTATAACACTTGTCAAGGGAATTCCAACAAGCAATTAGTTGGAAAGAAAGAAACTACGATAATTTTTTGGTTTCTATAGCTTTGTGCACAAAAAATCGGCAAACGAGGAAAATAATTTTATTCAGATATATTGAAAACTGGAAACTGATGTTAAAACCAACGAATAAAGCAAGTCAACGTTGTTCTCAAGCAATCGTAGATGCAGAGAATTATGCATAAATATTATCTTGTTTACAAATTTAAAAAGGACTTATCAATTTTACATATATGTTTGCAGCATGTACGTGATATAGTCAGAATTGGATAATATATATATAGCATAATTGTCCACGTAGGATCCCATCCTCGTATTTATGGTGAAATGTATTTAAACAATATAATAAACAGAATTTCTTATGATATTGATTTCTTATTTTTACTGCGTTATTAATACTGTAATATTTATATTTTTTAGTTCTGTCACTTTGTTGACACCGTAATAACCATTTTCGGACCATCAGTAAATACTTACCATAGAATCGACTTGTCAAAGTCTACCGGATAAGAAAGTAACGCGAGTCAATAAATATTTATCATGCATTTTAAATAGAACATAAATAGGTATATTTTTGATAGATATTAACATGCGATCAGTATTGAAGCTATAGACAGATGTGTGGAGTGCAGTAGTAGTTGTTTTTCAGGAACTCGTTAATTGGGAGTATCTCTTCTATGAAGTAACAGCCTAGCATGACGTTGGGTTTGCTGTATCTAAGAGACAGTATTTAATATAAAATTACAACGACGGTCGTCTTATAAAAATACACAAAGCAATTTTATAATAATTACTAAAATTTTTCATCTTGTAAAGAAGAATCTTCTCATGCCTTTGTCTAATCTTATCTTTGTCAATCCTATGAAATGATTTCATACTTAAGTTTCTATATATTAATGGTTGTATGTCAATTATATTTATTTTAAAATAAAGCTAATATAGTAGATATAATAAATGACACCAACAAAATAAATATAGACACCACTTCAATAATATTTATAGGGATTTTTTATATTCAATATATATTATGATTTTTCATTGAATTGAATTATTAAGGATCTATTTTTGTCGTATTACGTAGCTAAGTAAAATTTGTTGTTTTTCGTCTTCAATAAGTTGGAGGACGCTATATTCAATTTTTGATAAACATCAATGCGAGTACACGTGGAGGCGTGAGGCTACGTGCTAAATATGAGGTCGTCCATATGAAGGTAAAGCAAAATATATTACGAATGGTCGATTGAGGTTGAAATTTTGAAACAGATTTCAATGTTTTCATTTGGATTTTTAAATTTTATTTTGTAATTAAGTTGTTATACTAACTTCCGTACTACATAAAAACTTATTGAATTTTTTTCGACTATTTTAGACTATATTTACTTGGATATTTTTATGACTTAATGTGTCATAGTGGTGTAAGATCACAAAGTGATGTAAGCCCACGTCTCGGAAGAGTATTAGTTAATGATGACAACCGACTGTTTTCCTATTTTTGACTTACTTATTTTGCGTCTAATTTTGTTTTTACTATTCTCTATTTAAATAACTCTCTGTCTCTTCTTCTTTTAATAACGTCTCTACTATTATCTATTTAAATAATATTGAAAACCAAATAATGATATTGCAAAAAATAAAATAGTAGGTGCTCGTTCCACGAGTGACGTAAAACTTAATTACAATAACGACAGAAGCATTTACGAAGGCCGAACGCTAACAAGTTCAATTATTTAGATGATTTCTGTTCTGATATCACCATAAAATATTTGAAATATTACTCGATTCACTAGTTGTATGTCATTTACAACTCGGTGTCAGGAAAAAAAAATCGATTATAACAACTAGTTTTTCGACATAAAAATGAGATTTATTCACGTATGATTGTATGCGGACCTTGAGCGAGCCTGTCGAGTCGAAACCTTCGTGCGGTAACCGCGCGGAAGTCGTCGGGTATATTTTTTGTCAATTTCGAGCTCGTTGAATTTAAGCGCGCATTAGTCACAAGCTAACCTTCACTGCTGGTGCTCGCGAGTCATTGTTGACGCAGTCCGTGCATTGCGATATAGCCGGCGGTGCGTCGGCGCATCGGCGCTCCGGGTGCATTCACAGCCGCTATCACAATGTCACCACGTCTGCTTTGTGCGCGCTGTCTGTGACGATTCGCAGACGGATCGGTATACGTCGCAATTAAAACCTTTTTTATTTTTCATCACCCAAGGTTAAGTTAGAACGTAGATCGATTGATACCTCCAATCATATGGGACAACGGCTAGGTATATTCTGTGTTGAGTTCAGTAGGAGTGCCAAGTAGAGACGTAGTGCAGTGATGTGAGGATGTTAGTGCGTGGCCATGTCTAGCGTGGCAAAGAAAGACAAGCCGACCATGTCAGTGACTGCGCTGATCAACTGGGCGCGGCCGGCTCCTCCAGGACCGCAGCAGCCCCCGCCCGCGGCGCCTGCGCCCACTGTGAATATGCTGCAGTCTCTCGGTCCGCCGTCCAACATGCCAACCGTGGACTGCTCTATCGACATGCAATGTAAATAAGCACTTTAATTAGTAATAATAGCTTTAACTATTTTATAACAATGTTATAAAATACATTAGCAATATAAATCAACTATTATATTCCACAAATACTTAAATATTTATTTACAATGTAATCTTTTGGTGGCACATATGTGATTCTGTTAAGACTTTTTATAATATCAGAAGAGAAATATGTTTTGAAGTAAACGTCATTTGCCGTCATGATTCGCAATCTTCTTCTTCTTCTTCGTGTCAATGAATGGAGAATTCATATCACATTTTGCCAGTATTTAGCCACGTCGACTGCGGCATCTGTTGCTTCCATCAGATCGTCATGTGAGCAGGTGAATGGACATTTCGGGCAGGAGAGTAAGTGTGCCATCGTTTGTGGATCGGCGCCACAGTCACAGGGTGACCCATCCCTCAGTTCGTACCCCCATCTCACGAGAAGCTCTTTGCATCGGCCAACCTGGCTCCGTAAACGATTAAGTGACTTCCATGTTGGCCACTGCAAGTTGTAACCTGCGGGTAGGCACTCTTTGGGGGGAACAAAGCCTGAAGGTGGCGAGTAGATTGTCTGCCATAACCGTATCCTAGCGCGACTCGGAATGCAATCTAGAGCTTTGGTAGCTTGAATAAAACTGTGGCGACTTTTCAAGCGGGCACGAGGTGCGGTGTAGCCAAAGAGTGGATGCCGAGGGTCTTTTTCCTGACGCATTTTTTCGACAGAACATGCCACCTCACGTCGAACCTTAGGAGGCGCTATTCCGGCCAGAGGGTAGACCTTGTTTAATGGTGTGGGCTTAAGGCAACCAGTAATTATTCGACAAGTCTCATTTAATGCTATGTCCACCTCCTTTGCATGAGCGGAACGGTGCCAAACTGGACACGCATATTCACCCGCAGAGAAAGATAGAGCGAGGCC
>HE669590.1:0-29315 GCA_000313835.2 Heliconius melpomene melpomene
TTAATTTTCAAAATTACTTTACCTTTCGTAACTATTTTCGAAACGAACGTTCTTTTTTTTCTTGCTTAAAAATTTTTTTCTTCGTGAAATTAACAGAACTATTGTTAAAATTATCAGGAACTATTTTATTCATCCCTATGAGTGCAGATCTCGCCCCGATTTTTATTTGCAAAAAAATGATCTGCTACGGGAAGTTAGCAGATCATTTTTTTACATAACTTTTTCAGGGGTAAAAACGGCAGAACTATTTATAAAACCTATCAGGAACTATAGAACTCAGGTGCATGCGAAGAGAACTCCATTTTTTTTTTGATCTGCTGGACAATGCTCTGCTAAGTTCACAGACATACTCTCAACCCCGCTTTGTCAATGATTGGGATCTACCGGTAAGCACGGACTACACAGACGAGCTATAAAATGTTCTAATAATCGAATTCCAAAACTTATGAAACTAAATACCCACGATTAAACTACTTTATATACATTTGCGTAAGTACTAATAATTAATGATAGGAAAATACCCATTATAACGACGCTTGTGGGTTCGATTTCTATTCGGAAGAATGAAACTGTTTTCTTGATGTCTTTAAAATTTTAAAATTTATATTACTTTTTTATTTTTTACTAAAGATTTTTTTAGCTTTAAACTCAACTAAGACCTTTCATATAACCAATTCTCGATAACACGATACTTGTTATCTAATGTATGTTAAACGCGGAACATCTTAAGAAGAAAGGGTCAAGAATTTTTAGAACACTCAATTTTGAGCCTTATATTTAACATCATAAAGTTTTTATTACATTCACATCTTACATTGTTATCTAGCATTATATCGTTAGCATTATAGTCCTTAAACCTAAGTGATAAAGTTGAGATTACAACGAGCAGTTGTATGGTAAGCTGCTCACGTACTTTGAACGTGTCAATTTGAGTGGTCAGTCCTTTGACAATGGTGATAATAAGTGCACTCTTCATAGCTCATTTGATGATGTCGCTTGAAACGTGCCAACATGCCCTTGTTAAGACTTAATTTGAAATAAGGCAGGAAATTGCAGGTGAAAGGGTGGTTGAAGAAAGGAGATGAAATTATTCGAGGGCCGCCTTGACGCAGTGGCAGTGTGTCCAACTTGGGGGAATGACCAATATTTCTGGAGTAAACCAGCTCAAAGACGAGAACAATATCTCATTTGAGGCCGAACCTGTGCCTCATACAAGATCTATGGGTGTTTTGGCGTAAATTACTGTCTCTAAACAACATATGTTCTAAATTGATTATCGTACTGAAATATCATCTAATTCTAACAATATCTCATACATACGTTGAAACCGGTCCGATGCCTACTTGGGGTAATAAATTATTATTTATTAACATTTTTGTCTTCGCTCTAGCACCAAGGCAAAAAAAGCTCGGCGTTGGGTCCCAACTTAACCACTTAACACTAAAGGCCTCCAAAAATTCGGCGGAAAGAGGGGTTAAAACTAGGTTCCCTCTGCGTACCCTGCCACCTGCTTGCATATGCGGTCACGGGACATACATAGATATGAGGCTAAAAAATCTCCTTGATTTAAATTCAGTTAAAAATAAACATTGATATAAACAAATCTGTAGATAGCCTCAAGCTTATCTTCCTTATGTGAATGTTTACGGTCTAAAAGACCGTCCGTCAATTTAATGGTGTTCCTTGGGACCTTGTAAACATTGCTGTTGTGGTCGATCGAGCAATAAACTCGCTAACTCCGAGAGTTCCAAACCGTTTTACGACAATCCACTTAAAATGTTTGGCGAATACTCACTTTATATTGCTTTTGTAGGAATTAAATTAGTGTAAGATATTTTTTAACAATGGTGGAAATGAAGGATTTCCACAGACGAGGAAATTAAGTATATAATTATTTCTTCGCTTTGGTTTCGAGGCAAAGCGCGGCGTTAAGTTTCGCCACTCAACACGCAATCTCTCCACAATTCATCGGAAATGGGGAACGGAGTCAATACTAGGTTCCCTTTGCCTACTCTGCTGTATATGGGATACACTAATACACATATCAGTTTTACGCTGTATCCCGCACACAGCAGGGTAAACAGAGGAAACCTAGTGTTAAGACATCGGGTTCCCTACTTTCTGCCGATTTCTGGGGGCATTGCGTGTTTAGTGGCAGAACTCAACGCTGTGCCTCTACACCAGAACGAAGAAATGGAAATATAACTTTAAATAAATATTTCATCTCTCGAGTGGGGATCGAACCCACGACCAGTCGGTTTTACAGGCACTCTGTGCCCCTGCACTACAACTGGCCTCTACACAAATACGCTTAAAAAAACAAGCAAAAATATTGATATTGTAGATATTGTGAAAATATTGGGTCGCCGGAACACTGACGTACCTATGGAATATGGAAAATCAATCGCATGCGAGCTATCGCCACCCAAAACGGTTTCAGAAATAGCCAACTAAAATAACATGGGCCGTAGCACCTGTCGTAGACCGTTCTAAACTTTTTAAATCCAGTTACGAACAAACTATAATCCTAGTTCTAGTTGGTTTTAGAATTTGTATTTCTATATATTTACATTTCCCCAAAGTTGTTGTTTAAATGTTGTTGATTTTGTATTGAAATTAGTTTTTAGGTCTAGCAGATTAATTTATTTGAGTATTGAAAGGTTTTAGCTTATATTCAAATAAATCAAATCAGCTTCACGCAGTATCCTGCACACAGCAACCTAGTGTTGAGACACTCCGTTCCCCACTTTCCGCCGAATTCTGGAGGCATTGAGTGCTTACGAGTATATTCATTTTGTAATATCTAAAATTATTAAACTCCATCGTCCATTACTGGCTGACAGACGACACATATAATAATACTGGACTTAGGAAGTCAAAACTTAGCATGTATACAGGTTATGACTTCTACACTAGAGGAGGAAAAAGAGAGAATTGCTCGAAATTTCCGGGAGTTCTGCATTTTACACTAAAAAAAAAACACGTTGTTAGTACTAATAAAACATTTTTTTAACCATATGAAAGTTTCGTACAAATAGAAAGAAATTTATAGAAGAAACTCACCTTCAATGCCAGGCCGTTCACAAACAAAGTAGTTATGTTCTCGACAGCTCCTGTCGTTCCACATAAAGGTGGGATGAGCTGGTCTAGGTGGGAGCTCTCGGCGTGCTTCTACACAATCTTGTCCTGACGTGCCGTCGTCATTCGGCTGTCCAGCGTGCTTTCTCCATCCGGGGAACCAATCTAGAAAGGAAAATAAAATGTTAAAGATGTTGCGACAAAACGTGGCATAGAGCCAACACATAATGTGTTAAAAATCGGGCGTAAATAGTGAAGGGGACTGTCTTAAGGCTAGATTTTCTCTGTCTAGTCTACCACGCAAGAAAAAGCGTATAATGTTGACGACCTAAATTTGAAATTGGCGGTAGTAATTTTTAAGATTTCATACCTCAAAAGGAAAACAATGGAACCCTTATAGGATTATTTGTTTTCAACTGAGGTATCAACCTGAAATTAATATAAAATATTTAAGTCTACGATCCTATGTAGTACAGAAAAGAAAATCGATATACAAGCCTTATACTTAAAAGTCTCAGGTGACATTGAATCTACTACCATCGCGCTTAAAATGAAACACGATTCCACTTTACCACGAGTATCTCATAATATTTAAAGCACAATAATAAATTCTAAACAAAATTAACGTAAATAATAATATAGCTAATATTTTAATTCAATATCTTGGAGCAGAAGGCGTCGGACATTGATTAATGCGAGGAGAAAGCTTCGCAAAATGAAATAAGTAATTAGATGCCTCTCTCTCTCTCTTTACAACGCAATATGCTGCTTAATAAACATTGGATTATTCTAGAACGATTATCTTTTGTTTGAAATGTTATTTTAGTATATTATTTTTCTGACATCTTCTCTCAGTTGGAAATGTGCCTGTAAAATATAATTAGCTATTTGAATTGAACGTAGACGGTTTAATTTGGAAGATAATATATATTATTTCTGATATTTCAAGGTTAATCTATTATGCTTGAGGCCGTTGAGGTCGTCCAGCCGGTCACGGCTTCGATTCCCACTAGAGACAATAAAATATTTAATATTTTCTTTGCTTTGGTGTCTAGACAAAGAGCGATGAGATCCGCCACTCTACACGCAAGGCCTGCAAAATTAAGCGGAAATTAGGGAGTGGAGTGTTTTAACACTACACACCCTCTACTTATATGAGGAATTAAAGTATTATAAAGCTGAAGAGTTTGTGTTCATTTGATTGCCCACGTGAAAAATTATTGGTACATAATACCTTTGTGTACTCAAAGGGGACATGGGGACATAGTGTTAAGACACTCCGTCCGTCCATCGTTATCTTTGTGATTTTTTTTACACAAAATTCATGTTGGGATAGATAGAAATAAACGTCGTTATTCGATTTTCGAGAGGTAGATTCTACTATCATAAAACTTATACAACGTTAAATTTTTTAGTGGCGTGGTAATGTGGAAAAATACGCATATAGATTGCGGAAAATATATATATATATAAATTTTAATTAATTTGTAAATGTTATTCCACCATTTTGCCTATAAAAGAATATGAAAAAAAAAATCAGCATTAAGTATTCCATCTCATGTGAGAACTAACAACTTGATAGAACCAACACGAGACGACCAAAATAAATTGTAGGAACTAAAGCAAAACAAAGGGACGGAATGGTATTCGGGTCTCAGTACATTCAACAAGTTTTTGGCCGCTGTAGCGTTACATCGGGTGAAAGATGACGGGAAAATTTTAATAATGAACTGTTTTGGTTGAACTTTGCTAAAATTAATATGGAAATTTTAACCACATATTGCTTATTTTGTGTTAATCGTTTTGTTTTTGTTAATTATTTGTTTACTGGACATAGTAGGGTAGATAGAGGGAACTTAGGAACATAATGTTAAAACACTGCGTTCCCATTAAGGTACTTGACTGTTTCTGACTTTCCAGAGAATTCTGGTACAAGCGGGGCGCTTTGCCAGTAGAGAAAACGAAAATATGAAATACCTATTTAATTTCCTCGAGATGCGTCACAATTTTTTTTCCAATTCGAACCCTACAAGTTCTATTAACGAATTCAATAAAACAAACTTTATAATACATGCTTTATAATACTAATTTAGCATACTTACTATTGCCAAAAACTTTTCCAATATGAATATATTATATTTTGTATAATTTATTTTCATCGATATGATGAAATACGAAATACGAGGTGTATTTTAATAACAGGTTTTCAAGTATTAGGCAATTTTAATGTTTTTTTTTCTAATAAGAGTTGACAAAGAGAATTTGGAGTAGATACTCTAATTTCCACTTTCAGGCCAATATTCAGGATATTTTATATTCAGTGTACTAACTCATCAAAAGTTACTAAGAGAATTATACAGAACAATGAAAGAATTAATATAACAATTTTCGAGTACTAAAATCTCAACTCGAACAAGTCAAGTTTGGAACATGCGGTCGGGAAATTAGTAAAAGGTAAGGTCGGTAAGTTTTTGACCGCAAGAAGGCATTAGGGTTAACGCATGTCGAAAATTTACTTTGGAAGAACATTTTTATTATTATTAAAATAGCTATAATAATAGATTTGGAGAACGGAGAGATTTATCTGCCTAATCTACTTGATACGGGAAAAAGCATAAAGCTGAAAAACAATAATTAAATAAAAATTAAACTCTATAAATTTCGAGATATTACGTGTAGTGGCGGAATTTAACGCCGGAATCGTCAGATATACAGTCAGTTCACTAGATTAGAAATATTATTTACATAAATAATACAAATAATATCTACCAATCTTAACTAACTGCTGAACGCAAACGAGGTTTATTGTAAAAAAGAAAATCAACTAAGTGCTCGAATAATAGCGAGTTAATTTCTTTAGTGGGATATTTAATCGTGAAATCTTATTTTATCTTAGAAATTATTAAAATAATTACATTTTCGCAAACGTTTATTTGCGACCATTTTATTTTAATAAGTATTTGACTTCAAGACGGGAAGGTTACAAGTTCAATTTCCACTCAGAGCAATTAATTATTTTAATTTTACCGTCCAGCTCAAACGGGGAAAATTAAGAGTGGCGTTGAGTTACGCGGCCCAACATGGAATGTTACTATATCATCATCATCATCTAAGCCGCTATAGCCGCGGGTGAGTCTAGGTAGTCTGGCCTTTGCATTTTTTTTCTGATTAAGGAAGGAAAAGAATATTTCTCGAACCACATTACATCTCAACGTTACTATATATGTAAGTGAAGAAAAAAATATACTCCTCTTAACCCATTTTGTAACTTTCCCTACTATTAAATACATATACAGTAAGACTTCAGTAAGTTAAGTAAATTGAACTCGTCTAAGTCAAGTCTACAAAGTGTAGAAGTTCATCAACGGACCGACTTTGTGTGTAGATGTTGTGTTAATGGAAGTTATAAGTTAGTGTTATAAGTTTATAGTATTAAAGTATAAATTAAAAGCAATAACATAGCAAGGCTTTTCCTGCATAGCATGGTACGCGGAGGGAACGTAGTGATAAGACACTCCATTTCCTATTTTCCGTACAATTTTTAGGGTACTGCACCCAAAGGGAAAATGGGTAATAGTTACCCAATGGATTTCTGTTGCCGCTATAACAACAAATGTTAAAAAATAAATATATGTTAATTATTAAAAATCCATCCAATATAATTATTTTTATTCAGTTTTAATTATAAATGCATTAAAAATCTTGTTAAAATATAAAATAAGATTTCATATTACGATTGCTCAAGAAAATGTAAGTTACAGAAATTATTTGGCATTTAAGTTCAAAGAGCGTTGTCCAGAAAGCAATCTCATTTAGAATACGTAGTTAACTATCTTGCTTTGAGAATAAAATGGCTTCAAGCTTAAGTAATATCCAGTTACAAATCATAATAGGGGAAGTAAAAGGGGGGGGGGGTTTAGGGGGTAGACACACTTACTTAGCTATCACTTATCTATATATTAATAAGTGAAGTACAAAGTTTGTACCCCTTTTTTAGGAAATAATGCGGATTATTTATCCTTTTTTTAGCGTCACGTGGTATTCAGCTCACAATAGGGTAAGCAGAGGGAACCTAATGCTAAGGCATTTCGTTCCCCATTCTCCGCCGAATTTTGGAGGCATTGCGTGATGAGTGGCAGAACTGAAAATCCGCTGCGACTGGCCTCAAATTTTTGCTGATGGAGAAGTATAATTTTTATATATTTACATATTTTTTTACATAGTAGTACAACATTCAATTTTTTATATCGTTGCAATGAAATAATTTATTAAAATAATAATAATCGTCATCATCATGAATGATCATTATTAACGATATCAATATCATTAATCAATTATATATTAAAATAGCAATTTAATATTAACTTCAAGATCCTGGTGCAGCAGGAAATTAGAGAAGAAATGCTCTTAGCGAGATTACGGCCGCATAGAATTTTATAATAGGGTTGGTATTTCCTACTAAAGTTTATTATCATATTTTCTTTTTATTTTAAGTGAAAAATAAAAATATAATATCTTTGTTAGATTCACGTGCACTGTAGGCAGGAAGGAACTAGTGTTAAGACATTTCATTTTTCTTCTCCTCCTTCTTCTCTCCTCCTCTAGGCACCGTTGCGTTTGTCTAGTTATCAGATTTAGAAAATGAAAGTAAAAATAAATTCCTCCGAGTGGGAATCGAACCTACAATAGTCAAACGCAGTGCCACTTCATCACGAAGACATAGAAAATGTAGAAATTAAAAATAAAATAGACTAATCAAAAAACTTAATGCTAGACAATCCTGAATTCCTTGTACAAGGAATGTCTCGAGCTCGCGAAGCGTTGTGGCCTCTAACCTACATAATGGCCGCTATATGTTATAGTGCGATTAAGCTTACTATAATAACAATTATATTATTAAAACGAATACTTTAAAGAATAAGAAATATTACTTTTTTTATTGCTATTATTTTTTAGTTTCACGATGTATCGTACATATAGCAAAGCAGGGTGAGAGGAGATTGTGCCAAGATACTCCGTTCTCCACTTTTTCTTGCCAATATAGGGACATAAAAATATTTTATTCCCCTTGATGAGTTTTGAACCCAAGACCACTGCGCTTACATTCAGACGATGACGTATGACTTCTTTAATTGATTATGGAATCCATCGCATCGATTCTATTTGACTATACACACACAAACATACACACAAACACACGCACACACGAAGAACATATAGATTGAACACTGATTACACATACATATCAATGCATTTCTGTAGAGATATGTAAGCAACGTCTCAATATACTAGATCTCAGCAATTTGCATAGCAAATGTTATGCATTTAAAATAACAAACGTAAGGTATGCTAATGGTTTTGATGCACTTATTATGCATTTGCATATTCTTTGTCTTTTGTTTAATAAATACGAGTGTTGTCTTAATTAAAATTAATTCTGATCACAGTTTTTTTAGGCTTTATGTTCAAAAATTAAAAGAGAAAAATTTAAATTATGGATATAGAATAGAAGGTAGGCAGAGAGAACCTAGTGTTGAGATACTCCATTCCAGATTAGTCTTATTTAATTATTTTTATGTTTTACTCAAATAACATTATCTGCTCTTGGTTGTATGTACAGTATGTTATTGATATATGACATTGTATAACTGCAATTTCCAATTTAAAAATTAAACTATAAAGAAAATATAAAAAGTCCTGAAACTGGCCACCCCCCACCAAAAAGGCCAATCTTTACAAAAAACTAAGTAAATGACTAAGATGAAGAAGACTTATACATACATTCTATAAGTATAAAGTAGTCAACCTAAGTAAATTGTTTACATCTTGCCAAAGTGGGATTAAGATTACCGTATCAATTTCAACTGCCACCTGAGTCAATACACTGTCCATTTACTGAAAGATTTAGGTATGCTAGTAGGTAGCATAAACAAACCCTTATCTAAGTAAAGTAATTATTAACCTGATACCTGAGGCTGTCGTGATGGAAAAGCACGTGGTTGTGGGTTCGATTCCCACGCAGGAGAATGAAATATTTAATATTTTTATTAGCTTGCTCTATGAACGAAAGACGGCTTTGAATACTGCCACTCAACACGCAATGCCTCAGGAATTTGGTGAAAATTGAAACGTAGAATTTTTCTCCGTAACGGAGAATTTTAACACTAGATTCCTAAGTTCCCTCTGCCTACCCTGCTACAATGTCAAGGTACAAAAAACATAGTGAGGAAATAGAAAAAAAAAATTCATCTGAGTGGGAATCGATCCCACAACCATCGAGTTTATAGTGAGAACTGTCGCGCTGTAACGACTGACTTAACAGCATAATTAAGCACTGTAAGACTAACTAAAATACGATTTATTGCTACACACACAACGCAATTAAGCAAATTGATCATACAAACACATACAAACGCCTTGTCTAGACCGGCCGGCGTCTTGGGGTTTCTTACTTTCTTATAGGCTCTTAGTTCTTACTCTGACCTTAAAAATAAGACAGACAGCTGAAGACAGCTTAATGTATTTATTAAATTATATTATTGCAATAAGTGGAATATAGCGAGAAGCTGAAAAAATACAATAAAAGCACGAGTTTTGAAATACTCACGTGCATATGAAAAGGGCAGTCCATCTGACCAGCGGAACTCGCCTTCGTGGACAGCGTCTGTTGCTCCTATCCAGTATACATCATCGATCCCAGCACCAGGTCTGTAAGGAATGTGGAATATGATATTTTTCTGGCACTAGGAGAAAATTACCCTCCAACTACAGCTATCAGGTTGACTATTCAATAAATATTTGTATTGAACTGAAATTGAACCTATAAATTCTGGTTTGAAAGTCCAATCAATATTATAATTCCTCACCAAAACCAATTAAGTTAATAGAATATTGAATTTTTATTTTCACATACCAAACGAATAGTCTGAAATATCAATACAATACGTTCCGAGCTCATGCCAAAACATTGTTTAACTTAGAACAAAAGTTTGATATTTGGTGATGTGAATGTTTCACTTTATTTGCGAGCAACAATTGAATGGAAACAATGTGATTTTTGATACAAAGCCTCAATATCTTGGATTTGCATGTATAATATATTTTAAGTCTAAATAAATTCCGACAAAAATTGGCTTATTTTAATATAACTGTGTTAAAAAAGCCTTACCGTTGGATAATATTGACGTTCAAAAGTCATTTATATTTTTGATATGTATTTCTGTGCAAACATACAGATACAAATATGCATTTCTATACATTTTCTAGTGGAGATATTATGAGGTATATTTTAGGATTAAAATGCTAATAGTCATCACTTACGCATGAATTAATAACTGGTCCATAATTTGCTGCTGTCGTTCATTTAACACGCTGGCAAGGTGACCGCCTATTCTTGAGCACTCCACTTCCGCTGGTCTCCACGCTTTTTTGGTGTCTCTAATTGCTGTTATACAAAAATCTTCTGACACAACCCATCCATACTCACAATGTCCAATAACTTCCTCAATAGGTTTGTCCATCCACCACACTTTTAGCCACATGGCAGATGAGTTTTTCTTTGCAAGTATACTTATGTTTAGCCTAACGGAATTTCTTTCCGAAATAATTTGAACACTTCGTAGAGGGTCCCCAGGTTGTGAACAGTGCTTCCACCTTGATTCTCCATCTATTAAATTTAGTTCCATACCTTTACAAAATGTATGAACCTCTTCCCGTATAATGTTAGAATTTTCAGGGTCTTTTCTCCCGATTGGTCCAGTTCCCATTTGTAGCCTTAAAGCGACTCGATTGCCATACGGCAAGTGAATTTTGTATGAGCAGAATAATTTTGTCGTTGGTCCGACTTCGAACGAGCCGTTCCTTTCCGTCAGAAGAACATCATGACAATGGTCTACTAGACGGTATGTCGCGGCGAACGTGGGTCGACCGTGTATTTCTAGTTCTGGCCTGCTTGACGAGGACAGATACAGATGTCTTCTGTTTGATGCTGGTATTTGCTCCAGCTTACCACAAAGAATTGGCGAGTTTAGTGCGTATTTGACGAACCCACTAGAGCAGGGCACGTTTAACTTATGGAGATCAACAAGATAAGCATTTTTTGGTGAAGGTAATGGGAAAAGCAGTCGGCAGCCACGTGTCCTAGGTAAGTACCCTGAGTGGACGCGACCCGTACGCGTTGCACGCAAATGTATTGCACAATCTGAAACAAAAACAAGAAAGTAAATAAAATAGTACTAAATACCTGTAATATAATAATAAAAAAATCAGAAGTAAGTCAATTAACTCTTAATTTTTTTTGTGATACTGTTACGCACGAAAAATAATGGAATCCTTTGCCTTTGCATAAGAATATACTCAAGATTATTTTGTTTAAAAATGAAAAACTTTAATCATTACATGCTCGTCAACAAAAAAAAGCCAAATGCCATTATGCTATCTATTAAATAAACAATGCCGGAAGTTTGTCATAAGGAGAAACAATTCCATTATACTTTATATCGTCTACACTGTACAGATTATTTCGCAAGTAAATTTAGTGGTAGTTAAGCGTAGGCCGCCTCTATTGCACCTTTGTCACAGCCTTCTCAAAGCACAAAGCTCTGCGTCTTTATGCGAGACCACAACTTTAATGACATTCTTTAAATGCTAGAACGTCTGCAATGTGAATTTGTATTCGGTTGGCTGTTGCTGGTTTCTTATTAATATATAAGAAGAACATTTTTCAATTAATAACTTGTCATATTGGAAGCTTAAAGAATAAATTAAATTGCTTTGATTTAATGGTGAATTTCAAAATATTTGTAATAACCTTCCAGAATTTAGCAGAGAATGAGGAATGGAAATGTTTCAATGGGAACGGAGTGTCTTAACATTAGGTTCTCAATCTTTATATTTTGTAGGATATAAAATACAGTGTTATGCCAATTTCTTATAACCTATACATACGAATGCATTCTCCCCATAAGGATTTGAACCCATAACCAACCCTTCTATCCATACAAATCACGTCTACTTTAAAACATATACAAGCGTATAATGTTCAATAAACTCGACAAACTCACGTAAGGGATTTCCCAAAAGGGTCTTTTGTTTCTTTACTTTGCCTTTAACTATTCCCTGAGCTGCCGTAAGTTTTTAAAATCACGTTGTAACATAAAGACACTAATATAGACATAACACAAAGTTACATTACAAAATAGTACTGTTAATGTGCGAAGAGGGAAAAATGCTGAATAGGGTTAAAAAATATAAAATATTAAAAAATCTTATCTTTAATTATATTATAAAAATTACTTTTCATTTTTACTCAAAGAGCTTTATGCACATATCAGGGTAGGCAAAGGGAACCTGGGGAACTAGTGTTAAAGACACTTCGTTCCTCCGTTTCCATTAAGACACTTCCGTTCTCCACTTTCCGGCGGGCTCAACGCCGCGCTTTGCCTCGTTACCAGATCTTTTCAGATCGATTTTTATGGAACACTGTTTTGGGTATGCTTATACATGGTATATACTATACTATACTTCCGTAATAAATAAATATTTCCAATATTTATATGGAAGATAAAATATTTCTAATATTTCAACTTCGCCAAAAACGGCACAAATCTTGCAATTCTATATATGACGGTTGTGGTATGTTGCGTGAATTCAATCGTAAAACATTTACCCCAAGTTATGCCATAAATTCTGACAGAAATACGGGAAAATGTAGGAAAAAAAGAATTAAATGAAATATTACTAACGCACTAAAAATATTTTTTTGTTATCCATGTAAAGCTTAGTATTGTTTAGAGGGAGGCGGAACTTAACGCTGCGTTTTTCGTTTTAGTTAAATATTTAATTCCATTGACCCCTGTTGATTAGGGAATCAATCGAACCCATAACCGTTGATCTAACTGTCGCACGCTTGTGCCCTTGCTCCAAGATGGCCTCGATAAATAGAAATAATAATTGACTCTAAATCTACTAAATTACATTTAAACTTACTTGACTTCCTTGTTAGGTAACGTTGGGTAAAATGGAAATGCCTACACGTCTATTCTACAGCAATAATACCTACACCAATCCCTATGAAATACCAAGCCGGATATTGAATTTTGATCCCCTACAGGGAACAGGCTTGCGTTAATTGTAGGAAACATCGTAAGAGATAGAGATCGTCCACCGTAAATATATTAATTTTAACCTTCACCAGGTTAAATATGAAAACGCAAAAGTAATTTCTGTAGATTAAATTCTTAATTTTTTTTTAAATTCCGATGCGCTCTGATGTTTAAATTTTTTAAAAGTTTTACGCTGTATACTGAATATAGCAAGGTAAGCAGAGGGAACCCAATGGTAAGATCGTTCCCCACTTTCCGCTATTTTTTTAAGGATATTGAGTATAAACCGGTGGAATTCAACGCCGCGCTTTATTTTATTACAAAAACGCGGAAATGTAAATATATTATTCCCCTGAGTGGGAATCGAGCCTACAACCGATGCGTTGACAATCAGACATTACATCGCTGCGCCACAACGGTCTCTACATTTATTTTATCGCCGAAGTAAAATAGTAAATACAAACTATTTACTACATAAATATTAACATACGAATATTAACATACGTATATATATATATAGACTAATTAAAGTTACTAGTTTCATTTTCATCATCATAAAACCTAGGGTTGTAAAGTTTTATGCCAAATATCCATTAGCTTAACAAAATGTTATTACATTCATATTATGATACAAATCTTAGATTTATATACGAGTACATACACTAGCGGCGTTAGGGTAGGGCGAGCCTGGGCGACCGCCCAGGGGCGCCGGATAAAAAGGGCACGGTAGACGCCCGTTTAGGGCGCTTTGCGTAAAGATGTCTTAAAATGGTCTAAGATCTAAAAAAAAAAAGTCATCGTCGTCTTTGATATCTAAAAAAAAAACAAAGTCATCGTCGTCGTCAGAAAACATAGACTTTGAATGCCTAATAAAAGAGTTCGCAGATAGAAAGATAGAAAGGCTAGAAGAAGTGAAATTTTATTAGTTTTTGTCATATATATTTTTTTAAATACATGGTTATTTCGTTGTACTCATTCCCTGTTTTGTATATTATTGAAATGTAGTTAGGGGGCGCCGAAAAAATTTCGCCCAGGGCGCCGGTAGTGCTAAAACCGGGCCCTGAGTACATACCAGACACTAAAACGCTCACTCGCTCGCTCGCTAAAACAATTTTTTTCATATATTTTATATATTAGACTATTTTTTATATATAAGAAAATGAAAATATGTCAGAAAAAAACTTTTTAAACTATAATAGTCGCATGCGACCAGGCCGTTATCTGTTCCACGATTGCCGATGAACTTTATATAATGAATCAATATGCTAGGAGAGGCCTATGTCCTACAGTGGACTAATACACCTTAATGGCCTATACATGGAAGATATATAAGAAACAATGTTATTGGGAGTGTTTATTAATGTAATAGAACAATGATTTTTTATCTGTTTGTCTGTGAGTTTATTCACGTTTATCAGAAATGGCTTAACCAATTTAAATGCAGTTTTCACTATTATGGCAAGCTTCTCTTATCATTCAATATTTGTTTTATTTCAATCGCTTGTGACAATATTTCTACAAAATAAATGTCTTATTGATTTGGCTAAAACTTTAGCTATGAATGTATGGATTATCTTAAAAATGATAATGTTATTAAATTATGAAAGTAATTGAGATGAGAAAATAAATTATTGGGTTATATAAGCGGGCGAAGCCACGTGATGGCCACTAGTGATGAATATAATCATTCCCAGATTTGTAATTGAATTTAAAATCAGTTCGTGTTGCAAGCACTCCACCACGACAAATAATCAAAATTATTGTTAATATAATTAACTGATTGCAAAACACCAATCAAAAGTAAGTGATATTTGAAGCAAAAAAATCTAAATAAATAAAAAGCATTTGGACTACAATACTAGTCTTTTATTGCCTTTTTAAAAATTTCTAGCTACGAAAACATAACAATAGTAGCGTAGGAGTATATTGCCCCGTTGAGTCTCTATTGAAAACGTCGGAGATGCGTGAGGCTCGAAAAAAGAATTTAAATAACATATATATAAAGTATCGTTATACGTTACAATTGTATTTAAAGTTTATTTATTTTTCAAAAGAAATTACATTTCACTTTATAGTTATTAAAAACGTTGGAATCAAAAAGAAAACAATATAAAATATTCAATTAACACATAATAAAGAAAATAAAATATGAGTTTTATACAAATTACACACAAAAAAATCCGTTCTATTCTAACACTGTCTACACATACATATGGAAATGAATAGTGGGTATCTTGAAATAATGTAGTAATATTAGTTTGGACCATAATCGCTATGATAAAGTTAAGCTTACCCACATTCAATAAAGTACAGGGCCGGATTCTATTGTTTTTCAAAAATATTCCTTAAAAGGTTTTAAAATTATAAAAAAATAAGATATTTTTATATCTGGAGGAAATTTAATTTCAATGGTCTTTATTGGCCATCGTAGAGTAGCGAAGTAATGTTTATGTATTCGATTCTCACTCGGAGAAATAAATTATGTTAATTTTTCCTCGTTCTGTAAAGATAACGGAGTGTCTCAACACTAGGTTCACTATGCTTACTCTACTATGTGCAGGATACAGCGCGACGCGATATAAAAAGAATCATATTTTCTTTATCTTTTTATTGTATTTAATACAATGACAATACGTTATTTCATGTCCTTTACCCAACTTGACAGATAAGAACGTCCGGGATTGGTTTGCTACGTGGACGCTAAGCGTTCATCTGTCAACGTCACAATATAAATAGCCTTAAATAAAAATAAATAAATCCTATTTTAGGGCTTTTTAAAAGATATAAAAGATTTTTTAAAAGTGATGTCTGATTTTATTTAAGAATTCTATTGAGTTATTTTGACGTTTCTTTTTGTCTTATTTTCTCTTATGATAATAATTAAAACTTAAATATATTATTTATGATAACATTGAGTTAATCTTATACACTGTTAGTAAATTCAGTAAATTTATAGTTCTTTTAACTATTATATAGTTTGACTGTAAGCACAACGGGGGTGTGGGTTCGATTTCCAGTATGGTTATTTAAAGTAAGGTTTGGCCACATTAGTAAACATTATGAAATGACTAGTTTTTCAGTCGATTAGCGGTTAACTCACACAGTAATGATCTACGCTTACAACACAATGTCTTCGATTCAGCTCGTACGGAGAACACCAAAACATATGAAAGTCGCGAATAAAATTTGTGTAACTTATTATATCTTCAAAGAGAACAATAACATGTTTTTCTGATTCTATAAGGGCTTAATAATAATCTTATATAAGAAGCTTTATATAAGAATATTTTTAAGTTCTTATCGAATCAGATATATATACTAAGGAATATAAAAATTTGGCAGTAGCAGGCTCGATTTCATTGATTTATTAAATTTGTGAAAAAATTGCGTCTGACTGTAAATGCAACGATAATTATCCGATTCCCACTCTGGAGAACAATAGTTTTTTATTTTCCGCTCTGGCGGCACGTAGTTAAGTTCCGCTACTCAATAAACAATGTATCGATCAGTCACAATGACAAAATTAATTGGGCAGAAAATGGGAATCGGAGTGTCCTAACAGCTTAGGGAACTTATTCTCTCGCGGGAAGAAGCGTGAAGCTGCTTCCCTATCACTTCATTATTAAAATAATCCAAATACATTCATATTGATAATACAAGCTTCGCTTATTGACTATAGCAGATGTGTAAGAGAAACCGCGAGATAATTTACATAGAGCCCAAATCGCGCACAATCCTAAGCAAATGTTTTTGCACAACCTCCGAAAGAAAACCCTTGTATAAGTTTATTTTTCGTTGTACTGAATTTAGATATATTGTTTTATTTTATATTTTTCAAGAGATTCTTTGAGGCCATCGTGGCGCTGTGGAAGTGAGACTGCAAACGGTTGGTTGTGGGTTTATACCCCACAAGAGGGAATGAAAGACAGAACTTCACTCTGATATTGCGTTTCGGATGAATTCAATTTTTATCTTATCTAATCCTTGTCTAGTGTAAAATATGATGTATTCTAAAAATACAACCCCTATCGCCGGACGTATTTAGAAATGTAGCAATCTCGTCGGCAAATTTACTGCCCCCGTTCATCCGTGTCACACTGACAGGTCTACGTGACGCTGTCCATAGAACATTATGTAACTTCCCTTTGGAAATTTCGGTTAAAGCCTATCTATACTTCTATGCTAACACTAGCGACCCACCGTGGTTATATCCGCTTAAACTTGTTTTATTATATACTAGCGGACGCGCGCAGCTCCGCTTGCTTATTTACGGGTGAATTCTAATAAACCATGAAATGTATGTTCAATTAAATATTTTTAACAGTCTAAATTTCAAATTGTATAAAAATCGGTGGCGATTTAAAGATTTTTCCATACAAACTTTCAACCCCTTATCTGCACCTTTAGGGGGTGAATTCTAGAAAACCATAAAACACATGTTCAATTAAATATTTTTAAGAGTCTGAATTTCAAATTTTATAAAAATTGGTGCCGATTTAAAAAAAATCTATACAAACTTTCAACCCCTTATTTGCACCCTTAGGGAGAGAATTCTAGAAAACGATGAAACACGTATTCAATTAAATACTTTTAAAAATCTAAATTCCAAATTTTATAAAAATCGGTGCCGATTTAATTTTTTTTCCATTCAAACTTTAAACCCCTATTTCACCCCTTTAGAGTTAAAATTTTTCAAAATCCCTTCTTAGTGGATGTCCAGATTACGAAAGTAAATATCTGTCCAAATTTCACGTTTCTACCATCAGTAGTTACGGCTGTGCGTGCGTCTTACCTCAGTCAGTGAGGACAAGTCCTTTTATCTATATATATAAAATCGAAAGGTCACTCACTCATCACGAAATCTCAGAAACTACAAGTGCTAGGAATCTCAAATTTTGCATAGGAGTTACTTATAGAACGTAGGTGCTCGCTAAGACGGGAATTTGCAATTTCTGAGGGGTGATTTCTAAGGGGTTGTTTTTGGAGTCGAAAGTTTGTATGAAACTTCGTTACTACAAACAAATGCTAGGAGTCTCAAATTTTGCATAGACGTCACTAGGACGTAGTCATGGAGACAGAAATTAATAATAACATAGTTCACACGGGTGAAACCGAGAGCGAGCCGCTTGTATATATATATAGATTATAGGCAGATTATACAAAATCTTTATCTTTATTTTTAACCGACTTCCTAAGAGGAGGAGATTATCAATTCGACTGAACTTTTTTTTGTCTGTTACCTCAGAACTTTTGACTGGATGAGCCGATTTTGATGATTCTTTTTTTTTATGGTCCATTTCTAATAACGGTAATCACAAGAAAACCACATAGGTAAGACTTAAATTTGCATTAAGTATGTGCGCTACAAATGGACGAATAACACAATATCTTGCCAATCGATTTTGATCATTCTTTTTTTATTGGAAAGACCCTTCAAGGTTAGTTTGATGAAAGTTTGGTTGGTCCTATGTATAATTTAGGTATACAAGCCATTATAACTTTAAAGTTTCATTAAAGTCCTGTTTAGTACCCACCTTTAAGTTCAACCTCACAAACTTTTACATTTAAAATATTTGTAAGATTATAAAGAAGAGTTTTTTGGTCGAACTCGGTAATATCAGGAATACAAAATAATATATATTTCGAAATAAATATATATTTTTGTGTTGGATAGTCCATTTATTGCGGAAGTCGACAGGCTATATAAAAAACATAATAATCGGTTCATTATTTACTTCTGGGACTTAGAATGAGTCATTATTATATTCTCTATAGTTTTTAGTAATATTCATTTGACATCAGGACCGAAGTCGAATTTAAAAGCCGGTTTTATTATAAAACCGATCGATCCTTTACAAATTTTTACCCATTTTCAACAGAAAATGTTTGCCTTTTGTTGTTAGATTGGATGTTTTGTAAGTAAAATTGAAAGTTTGAGTGGCACTTCAATTTTTGAAAAGTTCTTTGGAATATTGGTTGTTTAATATTATGGATTATAAAAGTATGTATTTTCGTTTATTATGTTTTATATTTATTCACATATATTATAGAGGCTGTCGTTATGCAGCGGGACAACACCTGAATCCACGTTTAGTGTTCGATTCCCGCTCGGGGAACCGAATTATTTTCATTGCACCGCTCTGGTAACGACACAAAACGCGGAGTTGAATTCAGCGGAAAACACTTTCTGCTTAATTCTCGAGGCATTGCGTGTTGGGTAGCGGAATTCAACGCCGCACTTTGAAACAATAGTATGTATTATAAAATAAAAATTCAACTTACCTAGCCTTAAATTTTTAATAAAGAACACTTGATATATGGTGGCACTCGTTGTTTTTCTATAACGTAACCTGAAACAAGTAAAAATTTAATTTTAAAATTCTTTATATAGTTACATTGAACATTGAAGACATTACTTAACTATTTAATATATAGGTACAGCAAAAAAAAACTTTCTGTTAATTATTGGTAGTCAGTATTTTTTTATTGTTCGCTTCACGCAAATATCGAGATATTATTTCTCTCGTGGCGGAACTGAGCCCCGCACTTTGTAATATTACCAAAGCCAGGAAATGGAAACCATTCGTACCCCGAGTGTGATCCGAACCCACAACTGTGGTGTTTTACGGTCATCAGCTATGCCTCAATTTAGAATTTTAGAAATCTTCCAAAAGCCATTTCCAAGCGTGTACATGCGACAATGGATTCGGTCTTTTCGAGAAGTAAAAGAATATTTCAAACAAAATAAGTGTATTTATTGAAATATACTTTTGTTTTCCCAGTATTGTTAGTAGGTAAAGGTAAATTGAAGATTTAATTTTTCTGTGTTCAGATGGCATGAATCAGTGGAATAACTGATCTGGTTGACAAAGCACGGAGTTCCGTGACTAAACACACAAGATATTGAATGAAGGTCGGAAAGATGTTCTTGACACAAGGTTTCCTGCCTAACCTATGCCTAGCCTATGAGTAAACAAAATAAAAGTGAAAATAAAGAAAATTGAAATTTAATTTATACCTTCAAACGACTATGAACTCGTTACACCTTTACATATCCTAAATAAAATCACAGCATGGAATATAGTATATGGGATATAAAATTATCAACATATACAGGGTGGAAGAGGCAGTGCTCCTTTTACTGAAACTGCATATAGGGTAAAATATTTGAAACCCAGAACTAAAGAAATTAATCATGGTACCTCAACAGTTTTGACGCAGGATTTTTTTTCATTTCACGATTTTTATCCATACCTGTATTTAACGTGACGCACACATACGTGTGCGACGTTGCCGCTTTGACAGGTAAGTGTGTGCGTGTTTATGTTATACTTTACAAATGGCGTTTTATTTTAAAACGATAATTTTATTAATTAATTTGTTTGAAAAAATAACTTTTTCACTTTTGGTAATTATTTTTTTTCTGAATTATATTAGGCTTTTATAGAGTAGTTAAAACTGTGGTTTCATTTAAAGTGATGCTGACAATTCCACCCTGTATATATATCATGACGTAAGCTCTTCCGTTTAAAGCTTATTTACTGAAACGTGAGGATGCATCGTTTATGAATCTAATACATGCATTCACTTAATACTGCATTGTTTAAACTAAAGGCTATATGATTTCATCGATTTCTCCAAGCTTTAGCCATCTTTATGGATGTCATATATATATATATTGAAAAGTAGAGCTTAAATTAAAGACTATCCGTTCTTTTCTTATAGCAGCAGTAAAACGAAATAACGATGGAACTATTAAATAAATATAAACATTTTTGAATTGAAAAAAAATTGTAAATGATGCCTTTAGCAATAATATTCAGTCGGTCGCATCAAGACGCTAAAACCTTTCTCTACATTTTTCTGAAATTTATAACAAGGAAAAAAAATAACAATCAACAATTAATTCTACATGTGCAAATACAACAAAGGAATAAAAAGACAAAAAATTACACATCTTAAAGAGCTTTCATAGAAAAAGTGGTATATTCAAAGAAAAAATTGCCAAAAATTGGCTCAGAAAGTTACTTTTTTAATCTCGGCTAGTAATTAGCAGCGCATTTGTTCCGCGCCGCAAAAATTCACATACCAGCATACGGTACTAGCTCATTAGGGCGTCCATGTTGGCTCGCAATTTTGAAATTGAATAATGCTATATATATATTTTGTTGTTTTTTTTTGGGTTCATGGTTTCTTTAGTTTTAGTTTTTAGTTGTCATTTGGGTTTGTGACTTGTGCCATTGAGTTACACCAACGTTGTTATTAGCATATTATAGGTAGCTCGAGAAGTATGTTTTTATTTTTTTTCTGTCTTCAATAATGATTGAGATATTTAGAATGAGATATTATGAAAGTTTACAAACTTAAGTTTGTATGTAATGGACTATAATTATAAGTTTGTTATTGATATTATCTGCAATAGAAATATAAATTTCCACTTTTCAGACTTTTAATTAAAGATAAATGTAAAAATCCTGAAAAAATCGAAAAATATATTTTTTTATCCCATACGGAAACATATAGTGGGTATACAAAAAATAGTAAAAAGTAAAAAAAACACACGAAAGTTGTTTACCCCTTTCCCGCAATAGGTTTAAAAAACTTATCGACAACCAAAAATCCAAATGTAGTGGAAAAATAGTTTGAAAGTTACTCGCTGACGTCAGAGATTTTTATTTGCGAAAGTTTCCAAGCTGGTGCCTATTAACGTCAGTGGAAGTTTACGGAGGTTTTTTGAATACCAATCAATATCTACACCTACTTTCTTTAATTTTTATTCTGGACACCTTCTACGTCGGAGTCAGGAATACTAATTAATGTAATAGATCCTCTTTTAGGAGATCTTCATTTTGTATGGAAGTTTGTGGACTTTTTTTTTATTTTTCATTGTAGGTTTCATTTTATAAATTTAGCGGTTTCACGCTTTTCACCGCGTAGCAGGTTACGCAGAGGGAACCTATCTAGCGTTAAGTTACTCCATTCGTCCGCCACACTATCTGCCCAATTTTCTAGAAATTGCTTGTTGAGACGCGAAACTCAACACTTTGGTACCAAAGAGGAGAAATTAAATTAATTTAAATATAATAATTCCTCCGAGCGGGGATCGAACCCGCAACCATCGCGTTTATAGTCAGATACTAAATAAGTTGAATTCTGACACCAACACGCAATGCCTCCAGAATTCGGCAGAAAGTAGGGAACGGAGTGTCTTAACACTAGGTTCCTGCCTACCGTGCTGTGTGCGGGATAGACCGTGAAGCTGATTTGAAATAAACACTAGAAAATGGGTAAATATGCTAATTTTCGCTTAAAAAGAGTTAATCACGCGACACTAATGATATGAATGCATCATTTGCCCCATTCAGTAAGTAAACAGTTCATAGATTGATGAAGACAAATGAACGGGTACGAACTAAAGCCGCTTCGCATTAAAGGTAATTTGCATAGTTGCTATTTATTTTATATACAGTACAAACCTCATTAATTATTATGCCGGTTTAGTGCTCGTTAATTATTTATTGATTACTTCACTATTATTACCATTATTACTTGCAAGCACGTGTGTTAAATTTCTAGTGTGTTTTCCAGAAATTTTTAGGAAACTAGAATTCAGAAACAGATGATGTTTTTCCTAACAAATATCGAGATAATTCGAAATAAGGTGTGATTGTAACGCGACGGTTGAGGGTTCGATCCTCTCTTTAAGGAATAAATTATTATTTCTTGATATTTTAATTTCAAACCTAGCATTGAGTTCCACCACTCAACACACAATGTCTTGAAAAATTCGGCGGAAAGTGGGGAACGGAGTGTCTTAACAATAGGTTTCACTCTGCCTACCCTACTACATACGGGATACAGCGTGAAGTTGATTTTTTAAATTTTTACGTGCGACTTTTAATTATATTGCAATAAAGAGATGCACATACTTGGCTAATTGTCTTATGTAACAATTTTCATATACAAAAAAGATAGAAACATAATAATTCCTTTGCTCCGCTAAACGGGAACGGCTATGCAATGGATACAATGTGAAACTAAAAAAAGAAAATAACTAGATAAAACTTACCTAAAAACAACACTAGTTTCCTCGTTTTCTAAATGCGAAGCATCCGTCAGGGACCACTGCAGCACTACACCAGTCCGGCCCTCCAGAGGTCCACTCACAATCATGGCCGGCACGAACCTATATCTTAAACTCTTCCTATAAATCGATCTTTCCACTCGCGAACTACGAAATTTGGGCTTGAAATAGTACCCATAAAAGTCACTTTCACTGTTTGTCCTATAACTGAAGTCTTCGCTCCAAATCTTGATGTGTTTCGATCGTATTGGACGCGAATGTTTGGGCACGAAGTACGGAATCGGTTCTTCATCTCTACAAGGTCTTTCTGAGAAGCTGGTTGGCGTGAAGTTGCCTCTGATGTAGTTGCCAACTATGGAGTATAGCACGTAGTCCCGGAGTGATGGATCGTCGAATTGTAGATGAACTGAAAAGAAAAATAAAGAAAATATTATTTTTTTAAAAGATTTACGTCAAAAAATTAGGATATAAATTAATAATAATTTAACATATACGAGAATTTACGTGCAAATCTAGCCTTAAATACTGTTGCGGTGTAATTAAACATATCTGGTATAACATTAACCAGTGAGTGCGGTTATAGCAGGTAAAGTCTCACATAAATTTACTATATTTGTAATTAAAACATAGATTAATTCTGAAACACGTATATTTCTTTCTATTATTATTATTTTACTGTTATTTTATTAGCAATGGCGATATATAGAACGAAATATTATGTATAGGTAGAAAAACTTATTGTTGAGATACTCCGTTTCTCACATCTGCACAGTTTCGAGTAATTGCATATTCATTTTTGTTTGGAACTCACTCACAGAAATAATAATAATTCATTCCTCTAAATAATAATCGAATCCAAAACCGTTATGTTCCAGTCAGACTTGCTGCTACTGCGCTACTATAGCCTCATTACAACACAATTATGAAATTATAAAGAATAGAAAGTCTAGGCTTAAACCAAAAAAAAAATCTTAATATAAATCTTTTAATTTGACAAAATAATATTACCAATCTAAAACATAAAGAAAAAGATCTTAACGCTAAACTAAGCCACTTTTCTCGATAATTATAAGAAATTAATTTCAATTGGACCATTTATCACCGAGACTGATTAGATTAGAGCTAAGGATAATCATTCTTATTTATTGTCAGGGCTTTCAATGTCTAAGTATCGCTAGTATAAGAATACTTGTATCCGATTATGCTTAAGAAGTAGAGGACACTTCTCATTAAGAGCTCTTGGGCCCATGATTGATGTTAATGGATGGATGACTTGTTTACAAGAAGGGAAATAAATAAATTGTTATAATAATGTTTATTATTAGTAATAAATTATTGAGAGTGTTTGGTTTTATATGCGGTGGGTTGCGCGTTTGAATCCAGTTCGGGGAAGTGACTATTACATTTTAAACTACATTTTGTGAAAATTGAAACAGCCAATAAATAAAAAAAACATATTTTTGGCTTTTTTTAAGGCTTTTGAGCTTTTGAGGCTTTTTAATTGAGTTCAGGCTTAACAGCATTAATATATATACTTATATTTGGAGTATTCCATAAATAGAAAACGAAGTGTCTTAACACTAGGTTCCCTTTGCCTCCCGGCTGTGTGCGACAGCTAATACAATAAAGAATTAAGTATCATAACGTTGATTTTATTAACATAATTTAAAGAGAGAAGACAAGAATTATATATGTATTTTTTTCTCAGGAGAAAACGAGTTTTTAGTTCGTTAATACTCACTAACTAACTAAGTAAACACTATTTTAAAAGCAACCCCTTATTTATTATAAAAATGTACAATAAAGATATATCTTATATCGAGATCCTTGGAGATATAAAGTAGTCCTAAACGCCAAGTATAAGATGTTAGTCGGTCGTTGCTGTGAAAGTAAGAGTATTATAAATCTTCGAGACTGTTTTATGAGATGGTTGGGAATAAAATATTGTATTTTGAAACTACTAATATTATATAGAACAACATTTTAATATATTAAAATGGCTTGGCAAAACTATTTCTTTATTTTAATTTAATCTCTTATATTTATTCCGTTTGTTTCCATAACACTAGGCTTTTCAGGTTCTCTCCGCCCAGCCTGATTTGCACGGATAGTTGAAGCTAAAAAAATATAAATTTAAAATAATATATATTCATTATTTTAGCACAATTGCATATTATTTTCCAAATATCAAGTTGTATTTTTGCATTTTTGGAATTTTATTCCACACAATAGGAAACCCGCGCCTTTTGGATACTGGTTTTAAAACTGAAACTTTGGACGTTCTAAAGTTCGAGACCCTCTATGTTGAAATAATTATATGTTTTTTATAACAATAAACCAAACATTATAATATTTCTTTTATATTTTTAGGTCTAGAAAATACCAGGTCATAGGGGCAGGAAATGGCGACGTGGCCTGGATACGTCCGATCGAGGGTACAATTTCCGAATAATAGACAAAATAGGTGGACCCTTAAAAGCTTAAGTGGGCTTGTACGATATAGTGATAATACTGTATATAAATAATTATATATTATATATAAAACTGTTTATGTTGGACTGTATTCAAGAAATTTGCGTGAAATTTAGTAGTAAAATGAAAAACTCCCTTATCCTTTGAATAAATTCTCTCTTAGTGCTCTATTACAGTTCTTCCCATTCTTTAAGTGGGGAACGAAGTGTATTAACACTAGGTTCCTTCTGCCTATCCTGATATGCGCGGGATATAACATGACGATAATTTATTTTATATATATTTATTGACCTCTGATATTCTATATAGAACGTTTCTAAAACTATTACAAACTAAAGAACGAAGTGACTTGTCACTAGATTTTCTCTACTAGCAAAACAACAGTGAAACTGAACAAATATATTATACAACGCCAGTAGGAAAAATTTCCACATAAATGGGAAAAATTATACGATATGAGGTAATATCGCGATACATTATATTTTTACCAAACTTTCCCGCGGGATCAAATGGGATTTCACTGAATGTTTTATTGATAGTGCTATACGTATGGTTATTGATAGGGTTTGCTACTATTATATTCAATATGATTATTATTATATTTATTTTTTACTAGCGGCCCGCTCGCGGTTTCACCCGCGTGAACTATGTTATTATTAAATTCTGTCTCCATGACTACGTCCTAGTGACGTCTATGCAAAATTTGACACTCCTAGCATTTGTAGTAACGAAGTTTCATACAAACTTTCGACTCCAAAAACAACCCCTTAGAAGTCGAATATTGCAAATTCCCGTCTTAGCGAGCACCTACGTCCTATAAGTAACTCCTATGCAAAATTTGAGATTCCTAGCACATGTAGTTTCTGAGATTTCGTGATGAGTGAGTGACCTTTCGATTTTATATATATAGATTATAATTATTTATTATTATTTTATATTGTAAAAACAGTAACTGGTGTTAAGTTAATAACAAATACTCCGTTTCCCAGGACAAACTGTGGCGTAACTCAACGCAGCGCTTTGTATAACTTTCATAGGCTTTTACAGGCATAACTTTTATAGTAGTTGTATGTACATTTACCATGTGGGCGAACATTAATGTATATAAATATATTAAAACAATAATAATAATAAATATTTTTCAAGAGACTATACACTTGAATATTTCATAGTAAATGCACCTTGATACCTCTACGAGACCTAGATTCGGTCAAACAGACAAAAAATTGTTCCTATAATTGTAGAACAAAGAAATCTTTTTCAAAACCCAAAAAAAATTACAGCTAAAACATATCTTGAAGTAAAATAACAAATTAACATCGCTACTGCTACGATATCCAATTTTCAATAGTAATAACAGCTTTATAAGGGCTAAACTGGTGGGCTGATGATGAAAAAAAAGGTATACCGCATTTCACCATACAAGTAATCCTGGCTTAACGAACTATAGTCCCTTGGAGGTACATTCTCGTATATTGTTATTCGTGCTAAAAGAAAATAAAGGGGCAATGGTATGTCGAAGCTATTATATAAATTACTTTCGAAAATAGGCTTGGCAAAAGTTTCTTTATGCATTTTCTTTTATATATTATTATTCACTGACTGTAAAATAACTTTGGATTCGATTAATATTCGAGGGAGTCATTATATCAAAATGCAAATCGAGAATGGAGGTTCCCTCTGCCTCATCTGCTACGTACGAGAAAAAGCGTAAAAATATAAACATATAATAACACAACAGATATATACATTTATTTTTTGAAGCGGGTAGTATTTTACCTCACATTTTGAAACAGTGAAACCCAACTCGCGTACTGAAATAGTATTTAATAGCTTAAAAGCTTCGTTCTTTAACATCGGACAACTTTAGAGCAGAATGTAGTTCATTTTATCTCTTCTTTTTTATCGTTCTTATCTCTTCTAGTTTTTACTAATTACTTGAAATTTATTTCGATGTTTTTAGCTTCATGCTCATAGTAGGGTAGGAAGGGAACCTTGGAACCTAGTCGTAAGATACTCTGTTCCTTACCACTAGGTTCCAAGTTTGCCCACCACGCTTGTCTCCCACAGCTGGGAGGACAGAGGTCACTTATTATTTATAGCGATGAAAAGACGCCAAATTTAATCACCCTAGTGAAGATTGAACCCAAAACCATCTCATTTGCTAACAAACACTGGCAATTAAATACGTATAAAAATTCAATCAATATTATTAAGGTCGAAAGCGAAGTAATATTTCCTTCACAAGTAGGTACCTTTTGTAATTCGTTACAATATCCCAAGAGTCCTCAGCATTAATCATTGCGATCGCTTGTAAGAAAAGTAATATTCATTTCCTTAGATGCATAACGAGATATTACTGTTATAGTATAATTAATTAGTTTCTTTTCTTTAGTATAGTTAATTTATATAAAAGGCTAGTATTATATAAATGCCGCCCGTAACTTCATTTACTTTCATTCATCTTCAGGGTATCCCGCATGTATCAGAGTAGGCGGAGGGAGCCTAGTGTTAATACACTCCGCTCTCCACTTTCTGCCTAATTTTGGAAGCATTACTTATTGAATCGTGTATATACTCAGATGCTGACCCACTTTATCACAATGGCCTCGTATTATAATTTACAACATTGTAAATTGTAGCACGTTTATCTTTATTAATATTATATTAATATTATAGAATATTAATCAGAATCTCTATAAAAAAAGAATACCTTTAGAATATCTAACAACACCGCAGTCCATAATTAATCACTTCTTTGAAGCGTTTTTATCGTAATATATTATTTTCCATTATTCATGACTAAGAGGTATAATAAATTACACGAGAGATAACTTTAAATATCATAAAAAAAACACGGGTGTATAGAGACAAAAAAGGGACCGCCATTTTGTAAAGTTGACATTTCATTTCCCGCCAATTCCAAATGTTGCCAGTTATTTAAGCCTTTTCTATAATTCCAAGTTTCGACAGAGGTCCGTTGGCAACATTAATCATTCATTAAAAATTCATTATTCGAAATAGAATAACAAATAAGAGACAGAAATTTATTTTAACTTATAATTACAACGTGGGTGGGTTCTATTCCCACTCTGTAGAATTAATTATTTTCATTTTCTTGCTGTGGAAATAAGACAAAGAGCGCTGTTGATCACCGCAATGTCTCGAACATTGGACGGAAAGTGACGAACGGGACGGGTGATTGACACTAGGTTCCAACTGCCTACCCTGCCATATACTGCGCACTAAGCGTTAAGATAAATTACTAATCGTTTTACGCCTGAAAATTGTTTTATATAGGTACGAGTACATAAATAAAATGTCTGGCTGATCTCGATTGTTATTCGAATCGCACTCCGAAGAAATCCTGTATATATTACACTAGTGGACCCGGACGCGGCTACGCCTGCTTGAAATATAAGAATATAATTTCTATAGAAATATAATTTCAATCTGGATGAAATGCTAAAAGCGACTATTATATTTATTTTTAACCGACTTCTGTAAGAAAAGGAGGTTATCAATTCGACTGTTATTTTTTTTTTTTTTTTTTTTTTTTTTTTTTTATTTNTGTTACT
>HE669590.1:31425-71866 GCA_000313835.2 Heliconius melpomene melpomene
TATATATATTCTTTATTGCATAAAAAACAAACATACAGTAATATAAAATGAAAAAAATAGTTGACAAGGGTGGACTTATTTCTAAAAGAAATCTCTTCCAGCCAATATATATATTATATTAACTTCATTCATTTATTACTTCATTCATTTATCTCCTACTTAGTTAAGATAAGCAAATGAAATAAATATATGATTTACTATGTTAATACTCTGGAATCTTTGCATTTCAGCAACATTGTACACAATGATTAATGGTTTGTATAATTTAAAGGTCCTCGCCAGTCACCTAGCTTTGTTTGGAGTAAAATTCTAATGTAAAATATAATCCAGATGCTGATGAAGGTCTCTAAACACTTCCGTGATAAATTATAGTGATAAATATACTGGGAGTTTGTAGTAGGAAATTATGACTAATTATTATATTGTTAGAAAACGGAAGCGGTTGACGTTTTTAAAATAAACACAATTAAAACACATACCGTCTATATGTTTCCAACGTACTTGGACAGAGGTTCCACGTAATTACAATAAGTGACATGTATCACTCAATGACAACACTACACAATAGATACCTTCCAATCAGGACTTCCGCCTACAAGCAACTGTTCCCGTTTAACACAATTCCACTGCTTTTATTGTCTTTTTCCTCTAAATCTACCCACATTTACACGAGTACGCTAACAATATTTAGTTAAATATTTAGTTATATTTTTTTACTTTCAAGATTTATACTTCATGTTGGAGGATAGTTAGAGTGGAAGAAGCACCAAAACGCTGTCTTTAAGTTCTTTTTTTGCCACATTGTTTATTACTAGTATAATAATTAAAAAGAAGATAAAGTAAAACGGCATTCAGTTTCGACACTCAGTACAATAAGATTCTAAATTTTGGGGGAAAGAGGACTCTAAACACTTGATTCTCTCTGCCTATCCTCTTATTTAGAATAGAGCTTGAAGCTAAAAAAAAGTAAGACTGGTATAGTTTTCATCTGTTTATTGCCGAATAGTAAAACTATCTTGAAAATCGCCATTTTATTACCAACTTCAGTCAATGTCAAGTTGACAATCTTATAAAATACTTGTAAGTTAACCGCGCGTATAATTCGACTTAACGACTTGCTAAACGGATTCCTTTTACAAATATTATAAGGCGAGAGCGTACCTGAATATTTTATACCCTTATCGTGACTAATGGGTCGTATAATTTCTTGGTTGTGGCCATGTGTAGTAGAGTTACAGGATTTGTCGAGAAAAAATCTCGTCTCGTCGATTCGTGTTTCGAGGATTCCGTATTCATGAAATGATTATAATTGAATGAAAAATATATATTTTTTATTTTTATTTTCGTGCGTATCCACATATTTTGTATGAAATAAACTACAATTAATTATCACATTTTTTCTTAAAACCATTTAAGTATTGATTCTTGTTTATTTTAAATCTAAGGCCATTAGTGATCAAGGAGTACAAGCATGTTACTGTAAACGCTACGGTTGTGGGTTCTATACCCATTCGGAAAAATTAAATATTTAAATTGTCCATTTCTTAGCTCAGGTAAAAGATAGTAATAGAGAAATATCACATAAGAAAATAATAAATCACAGAAAATATTTTAAAAACATAATTGTTGATATTAAGTGCGATATTTTTCGTCTATTTAAAAGCATCTGTATCTAGGGCTGTCGTACTAAGTCGTACTATATGCTATGAATGTTGAATTCAAAATTTTTCATCATACGATATCATCAAAAAATATGATAATTGTAAAATTGTATTAATTTGTATAAGCTGCTAGATATATACCTAATTTTCATATTAACGTCTCATACATCAATAGTCCAAATTTCATAGATTTATATTGATTTACAGCATGGCAGGCCCTTCTAAACTAAATTAATTGTAAAGACGACAGTTGTAAGTTCGATTCTCATTCGGTCGAATTCAAATTAATAATATAATTTACTATTTTCATTCCCCATCTCTGTTATTAAGGCAAAGGGCGGCGTTGAGAGCCACCGCTCAACACGTGTGATAATTTGTGCTCAAATTGGGGAACGGAAGTGTATTAATGAGATCAGAGAATAGCATGAAGCTAAAAACTTTAATATAATCTTAATCATTATAATCTTAATAAGTGTGAATCGAACACGTAACCACCGCAAACTAGACGCTATCGCAGCACCAAAAGCGTCCTAAACAAAAACATATAAAAGAATTTAAAAAAAAAACTATATTTTCTTTCTTTTTCATACTGAAATATAAAGGCTTTATGAAACAAGCATTCGAAGCTAACCCTAGTCCGGCGTCGACGTCTCTTTATTTATTCAGTGTGTAACCGAGTTTCAGTGTGACGTCATAGTGTCGGTGACCCACCATCGATTTAACACACACAGCCAGATCGTTCCGTGTTACGTAATGTTACTCGTACTGGGTGGAAGCTTTCATAATATTTTTATGAAACGAATGTATGAGAAATAATGGATATAATATGTTCGCTTTGTATTTATTAGGTCACTTTTCTGTCTGTGGTATATTTTTTTTAGCTATCTTTATCGTAGAAGCCCAGGCGTGTAACGCAACGATCGTGGGTTCAAATCCCACTCGGGGGAGTAGAGGGGAATATGATGTCTATCACTATAGAAGCCACCTTGGCTCAATGGAGCAGCATACTACATTCCATATATAGCTGGCTCTGGCTAGGCAGAGGAAACCGAGTGTTAAGACAGTTCGTTCCGCATTTTTTTTTTTTTGCAGAATTTTTGTGTTTTTTTGTGATCCCCCCAAAGGAATCGAAGCCACAACCGTCGCGTTTAGAGTCCGCTTCTGTCCCCCGACGGTCACGACCGTAAGCGTCTACAAATCGTATAAAAGAGTGATTAGCCTTTCCGCAAGGATTGCATTAAAAGTAAACAGAAGGAAAAATATTTAAATTTTATTTGTTTTTACAAATTAAGCCAAAATTTAAATGAAACAAAATAAATGAATACACATACATAACGATGTACGTATTCGTATTAACAAAGACAATATTTCAAGGCAAGGAAAGGAGCTGTTATAGCGGTATTCCGAGCATTTATCACCGTTTAAAAGATCTATTGTTCTTATTATTTTTTTTAATTCCACGCTGTATCCCACATATAGTAGGTTAGGCTGGGAAGCTAATATTAGGACAATCCGTTCCCTAAGCACCAAAAACTTTCCAGATATTGCGCGTTGATTGGTGGAGCTCAACTTTGGGTCTTATTACCAGAGCGAGAAAAGAAAACAAATCAGAATCTAGAATGAGAATCGAACCTATAGCCGTATCGCACATTGTCAATCAGAGAAATGAAAATATTTGAAATTTAACCATCCTAGCGAGTGGGGATCGAACCCACAGCCATATAGCCTTTATAGACAGACAGAAACAAAAAAATCAAGCTCTTACATAAAACATGATTATTATTATTATTTATAATATAGTCTGTATTCTATAGAAAATAGAAATGGTTCATACCTCTCACAGTTCCGTGCTCGAGCTCTTTTAAATGCCTAACCGCTTTCATGAAATAATGGACGCTTGAATTATACTATCTCCCCCCATCCCCCTTTTTATCTGTGCTATATGTAATTATATTCTGTTCGTATTTTTATTAAATCATGTTGACCCATTTCTGGTCTTCTATGGTAGAGTTGAGTGAAACTTATAGCTCGTTAACCTATCTGCGATGTTTTGAGCGCACAATGTATAGGCAAATGTGGAAAGTGTAGAAATGAGTCACTAACGAATCACTAAGTTCACAAGTTCTAAAAAACAGATTTTTCTGCCTAATTCTCAAGAGTCAATTTTTTGAATTGCCTCATGAGCAGGTGGAACTTAACCGCGTTTAGTTTAGCGAGGAAAAGAAAATAATTCGTTCCGCTGACTTGGAATCGAATCTACAACCGTCACGTTTATAAAGAACGATTTGTGCTGGTAGTCTTGAACTAAATATATTCCTATACGAAAAATAACATATTTTTGGTATAAAAATAACACAATTTTGCATTTTAATCAGTATTAAAGCAATAAAATACTCATTATTTCCCGTTTATTTCATTCTGTACGTACAATTATAAGTAAATGGCGATTCTATTCGATGTAACGGCTCGTATTGTTATAATTTGTATTGGTTATTATGAAAATTATTATTAATCCAGTATATAATACGCTTATAATATTATTATGTGAGTATAAAAGATTATATTATGTATATATTTTACTTATGTAATAGTTAAAATGTCGAATATTTATATTCACTGTTTCATTGATAACGATAATCGTGGACTAAATCTCTGTCAAGCTTTAATTTAGTCGGGATAGAGAGGGAACCTAGTGTTAAGACACTCCGTTTCTTATATTCCTCTCCAATTTTGAGGCATCACGTGACGAGTGGCGGAACTAAACGGAACGGAAAAGTAGAAGAAAAACTAGAAGCTAAAAATTAACAGAAATACATATATTTATCATTTAACAAGTGCAATCATAATTTCTCATTCCAGGCTTTTACGCAACTTTAATACAAACAAAAGAAATATATGAAATAAAAGCAGATGATCTCATAGAGTCGATACTTCCGGAATTTAATCTTCCAAAGCCCAACAAAAGACATACTCAATTACGCGTCCCGTACGAAACGACAACACAAATTTCAAAATCTAGTGTCATTTCTGAAATACTAACCGAAAATGAACTAAATTTCATTGAAAAGGACGCACAAAATCTAAGTATGGCCGAATTTAATTTGCGAAAACGTAAATTGGATATTAAAACTTTAATTGAAACTAACATCGGTCCTATACAAACTGTGCATACCGTGGATGAAATAAATGTACAAACCAGAAGGTTTCATTATATACAAAATTCTAGTAGTGGTAGTGGTGGTGGTGGTGGTGGTGATGGTGATGGTAACATATTAAGAAGATATTGGCCGAACTACGATGACCGTTATAAAGCCGGCGTTAACTATAGGATTCGTTACAGAGTGTTACAATTGATGACTCAATTTATCTACCAAACTCAGTACTATTTACCGCATACGCAATTATTGAGAAAGAAATACATAAACCATATTAAATATAGAATAGGTTATTGTTTTTCTCTTCTAATGAACCTGAAGAGGCAGCAAATGGTGATGTATAATACTTTAAAAACTTATCTCAAAGAATTTGTAACTTTGTACGTGCATCTCAAACTGTATGAGAAAATTGTAAAATTAGATGTTGATATGAAAGATTTGATGGCGTTTATTGTTAATTTAAATGATATTAGAGAGGAACATGAGAAGAAAATAAAAAGTAAGGGTCATTAGTAAAGTAATGTGCAAAAAGGTTATTGCTTCATCAATTTTATAATGTTTGAATATAATTAAAAGTATTTATATGAAAGTAATAAGAAGGAATATTATTACTGAAAATTTCTTTCCTTGTATTTCCACACTGTTCTCCACTTCCCGACTGAAATTATAATGTTGCTAATAGAGTGGCGGAACTAACTGCTGCGCTTTGTTCTCCAAAGAGTGGAAATAAAAAACAATGTTAATATGATCATTGATTTGTATATTTTAATTATTCTTTTTCATCATCTTATCGTTCTGTTGACGCAATATCTTGAAAACTGAATCGGCAAGTGGGACAGGGAGTGTGCTAACACTAGTTTTCCTTTGTTGACTTTACTACTTGGGAAAAGGCGTAAAGCTACAAAACTCTTCCTCAAATGAAGAACCAAGAACCAATAACCACCGCGTTCGCACTCAGACACTAAACCACTGCATCACTATAGCCTCATCGATTTTTTACCATTTAAAATCTTGACTGGCCTGACCTGATAAACCATAGCAATCCATACCAATCCATTTTACATTCATAAACAAAAATCAAAAACATCCACGCAATGTTAAACAAAAGCATATTTTGCTTTGCGGCTTCACTCTCGTATTCAGAGAGGAAATCTATCTAGTGGCTATTTATATATAGACTGTAAGACCAATAGGCGAATGTAGGTGAATACTGATGGTATATCTGTTTATATGTATACTAAATAATACGAGTATTGTAGGGCTAAAGAGTTTGTTTTGAGGGCGTTAATTTCAGAAACTACTGATACTTTTTTTTTCAGCTTCAAGAAAATCTGTATTTTCTCCAGGGGGGGGGACGAATCCACAACCTATCGTATTGCCTCTTAACTTATTTAAACATAAATTATTTTCATTATAAAAAGAAAACTAAAATATGCATGTATATGTTGACGATAGTGGTCGAAGCGAAAGAAGCATATAGAGACGTAACGGCGCTCCTCTCTCTGGTTACCTCGCTAGAGATACAACGTGAAGTTAAAAAAAAATCCAATCTTTTAGTTTTAGAATTATAGTGAAAATACCGGCGGCCCTCTTATATTATAGCTTTATAGAAGATTAGTTCAAAATTTGACTAAAATTTGAATATAGCCTCGCCTTATGCATAATATAACAATTTCATCTGCATACATATCCCGCATTCGGCGTTTATTAAGAATCACTTAATAGTATGAAATTCTAGCTTCTGTATTCATATTGAGTACGAGCTCTAGCCCGCAAAGTCGTTTGAATTGACTATACGGGAAATTTTTTTTTTTAGTAATTCACGCTGTATCCCTCACATATCAGAGTAGGCAGAGGGAAGCTGAGATCTGGTAATAGGACACACTGTTCCCCATTAAGACATTTCTGTTTCCCACTTTCCGCCGACTTCTTGAGGTGCATGTTAAGTGGCGGAACTGAACGCCGCGCTATATCTCGTTTCGCGCTATATTGGTTTAAATGTTATTTATTTTTTTAATTTTTCGGTGCAATTTTTTGTAAGTAAGCTTCCTGGGAGGAGCCCCTGATCTTTGCCCATGGATAATGCTCCATAACTTTCTAAATATTTTTACGATAACTATGCTATAAATCATAACAAAAGAATAATATGTAAAATTTTAAATGAAACTTGGCGGTTTCATTCAAAATTTTATATCACACCGAGGACATTGTAAATGCTGTAAAAATGTAACAAAGAGAGGGCAAAGATTGTGTTCTATTGTTGACAGATATAATAGGGATTGTCGTATATATGACAAGTTGTCGATATTTCAAAAAAATATTGAAAGCTCGCTATCGATGAATTGTTATTCCCCCTTATATTTTTTTTGTTAGCTTCACGTTTTATCTCACACATAGCAGGTTAGGCAGAGATTAGGCAGTGTTAGGACACTCTGTTCTCCCCTTTTCGCGTTTCCGTTAAGTAGCAGAACTTAACGCCACAATTAGCCTTAGAAAAGTGGCTATATTAAAATAATTAATTCTCATTCATTAATTTATGTTAAATGCCGGATACCTACTGCGTAAAGCTAAAAAATTACTCGATATGACAAAAAACCTTTTCTCAGTCCTATCAAGAGTGAATTTGAACTAATCTCGCTTTACAACAAACTTATATAAGAACCACAATATTCATAAAAATATTTGTATATTTTTTTTAATGAAAATATTAATTCTAATACAGTACAGAAGAAAATTTCGCTCAAGTTTTTTTTATTTGTTATTGTTTATTAAATTTTCCTTTTCAGTTTCACGCTTTTATTCACATATAGCATGGAAGACAGAGGAAACTTAATGCATTCTAATTACTCCATTCTCTTCTTTCCATAAATGTGATGAGTGGTGGAATATATACCTGCCAGAGCGAGGATTAAACAGTCACATGCTGTGCCGCCACCACTATTACTATTACAAGCATTAATGTAGAAAATCATTAAGAAAAATATCTAAAATATCTATTTTATAGAAGCAAAATCGAACCCATAACTATTATCTAATATCACCATTAGTACATACAATTGTTGCAATTGGAATATTGCCAACCAACTAAATAAATAAAAGAAAAACATTCTTTACAAAGGTATTGTCCGGTGTTTTTTCCGGTGGCGCTTTCGTTCTACCAAAACAGAATAGATAGTCGTTTCTATCAACTACCTAAGGTTTAGAGACGAATGGGGGTGGGTAATTTTTTATGTTTCTTTTTTTTTTTTAAGAATCCGTATATAAAAAACAAGAACGGAGCCCTTATAGGATCATTTTGTTGTCTGTATGTATGTATATATGTCCATCCACCTGTCAAAACCATGTCTCAAAGTGTAAAGCTGAAATAAATATCAAGTAACCACATCCTCGGAGCACAGAAAAAATTCTAAGTCAACCCAAACAAAAGAAATGAGCATTTATGCATCACATAGGCACTTCATGTTGACCTACAATTATGAAATTTGATAATAAGTGAAAAATTACAATACAAATAAATTTTCGCTTTGATAACAATATATATAGCTAAAACGCGGCGTTGAAATCCACGTTTCTGTTTAATTTTCGACACAATGTCTCGAAAATTGAACGAAAACGAAATATCTTAACATTAGGTTCCCTTTGCATAATCTGCTGAAAGCGGGGTACAGCGTGATTTACAAAAAAAAAAAAGGAAATTGAATAAAATACCATCTACGAGTAGGTATACCTTGCACAATTTGCATGACCCTGTATAATAAAGACATAAATCTTTATCCACTCAATATATCGCTACGGTGGATGGTGTTTGCCTCATCTCCTGTAATCAGAACATTAATCTACCGGATGATATATGGATGCAATTAATCGGAGCTATACCTAAGGTTATTTCTTTGTTCTTCCAAGTAAGATACTTTCTGAGAGCAATCTACGTGGTTTTTACACTTGTTTGTTTTATGGAAATAATTTATTTACAGTTTCAATGAAAATTACTAATTAAATCAAGCTGGGAACCTGGGGACCTAGTGTTAAGACATTAATTCCCATTAAGACATTTTCTGTGTTCGATGCTTTGCATCGTTAGAGCGAGGAAATGAAGATAAATACAAGTGGGCAATAATATCTGAGAGGATGAGTTCATCGTGGAGCAGCAGCTTAAAGCTGGTCTTTAGCTTTAATTAACCTACCATAAATCAAGGGGCATTTAGTACGAGGGTTTATATATATGGACATTACCTAAACAGGCAAATGTAAGTAAAAGCTAATTTATTAAACAAATATTTATCCCTTATCAAACAGACCCTTACGAGAGTTACTAAACAAACTGACGCCTTTACTCTAAGTATTAAAGTCGATAAAAGCTACCTATACCCTATACACTTGTATGTGTTAACTCTAAGCTCTGGTAACTAGGCAAAATCCGGCGTTGAGTTACGCCACTCAACAAAAAATGTCTTGAAAATTGGGCTGAAATTAGGCTAAAGTCTTAAGACGAACTGCAGTGTTCTCCTTAACACGCGATGATTTAAAAATCGGGTGAAAAATTAAGAATAAAGTGCCTTGACACTATTCTCTCTGCCTATTAATAAAAAAACATAATAAGCTTGAAACAAAATAAAATAACCTATTTCAATAAAAAGTAGAACAAACTAGCGTGCGTGAGTTGCGTGTATGAAGAAAATTGTAATTATTTTTGTATGAAATACTTGCACAAGTTGTTAATAGCGTGTTAATTGTATAATGTACATATTGAGGTTTCAAGTAAATATTTATTTTGTTGGGAGACTTAGAAGTAAATATGATTAAAAATTGGTGGTATAGTGGGAAATAAAAAGTCTTAGCTTTAGCTTCATTCTGCCTTCCCATGCGGGATACAGCGTGCGTGAAGCTGCCTTACATTAGGTTGAGATACCTATAGGTATCGAGTCTTAGCCAGGTAAGAATAATATATCCATAACCATATTATAAATTCGAAAGTAACTCTGTCTGTCTGTCTGTCTGTCTTTTACGCAATCAGGGCCAAACCGCTAATTTAATTGTGATAAAATACTCATATAGAGATACTTGAGGGTCTCGGGATGAACATAGGATACTTTTTTTTCTCATATTTGTATTATTTTCGATATATACCAATATATTAAAATACTTATTAATTTGACATGCAATTTATTCCGCCATGTATTAACATGTCGAAAATCGTTCAAAATCGTTCAAATCGTTGCTTAACAACGTCGTTGTTTAATAACAAGCTAAGCAACGATTTGCAAAGTTTGTTGTTAGAAAACATTACCCAAAATGAGCTTGCTTAACGCATCTCTCTATTGAAAACTGAAAATAATTTCATAAATATATTTAATAAATATTCGTATAGTTCAAGCGGGCGTAGCCGCGTTCGGGTCCACTAGTGTATAATAAGTATAGATTCATTTAATATAATACATACTGTATGGAGGCAAAGAGAAGCAAGTGTTAAGACACTCCGTACCCGTTTTTCGCTGATTCACTCTCCCAAATAGAGATCGAATTCACAATCATTGCGTTCTTCCTTCCCCGTTTTATTGTCAAAAACAATATTTTTTTTAATAACAATAATTTTTTAACAATAATAATTAATTTAATAACAATATTTTTTTTAATAAAAAAATGGCCTAAGTGTAAATAACATCTTCTATCCGTAATATGTTGACGACTTCGTCATTTTGTATTTTCTCGAGAAGTTATGAGATAAGGGTCTTTGTTGGGAGCTTAGAGTATACAAGGCGGTAATATTTGATTTTTCTTTATTATTTTGCTATATTAAAATAAACCATGACATCTTATATTTTCTTAACATTAGTAGTACGGAATGACTGTACGAATTGTGCCAAAACTATCTTAGCTAAGAGACTTGGTAAGCATGGCAAAGAGGGCTCAATCGAGGAGGTATCGATAATACTGGAGGAATGTCACGTAAAAAGCAAAAGAAGACCTATACGAGTATGTCTAAGATAGAATACAATCAAAATTTGAGCATTTTACTGTTGGAATATAAGCATACTCTTCAATTGTACCACTACGGTGGCGACAATTTTTTTTAATCTTATTATTTTATTTTTTTTAATCTTATTATTTTATTTATGTTGTTTTATTAGGTAATAGAACGAACGAACTGTGAACGAGGTTGGGGGGTTCACAGTCACACGCTTCTTCCAACACAACTGTAAACCACCGTTGCATGCAATTTAATTTAACAGTGTCGTTATTGAGTCCACTCAATTCCTTTAGACGTTTAAACGATAGTGCTCACCTAGTAGTCTCTGGACCTAACCTAGCACTTATCAGATTACATAGTTTGAGTGTAAGCGAGATCCTCGTATAGAATGGTAAAGGTCACTGTATTAGATATATCCTCATCTAATTTCAACACGCTTTTACGAATATTGGTGTTATTATAGTTTTTTGAAGAGAATAAGTTTACTTTTAAGCGATATTCCTGGAAAAAATCACTATTAATTTGTTTTTAAGATTGTTTCCAAGATTTATAAGCCGATAGTTTCAACATATTACATCATACAAAATGTCTACTATGGAGCTATAGAGCTATTGAGAAAAAAACAAGAGCGCAAACTCAACAGTCAGACTGTATTTGCCAATTTTCTTTATAAATCTAAACTTTTTCTAAAAAATCACAAATTCTCAAATATTTGGAGAACGACTTAATGCATGGGGTTGAAATGGATATGGTACTGAGATCTTTTACTCATAGACATCCGTCGATCCGTCGATAGCGTTGTATACATACATAAAATTCTTCAGTTACTGATAGGTAAAATTTTGCATGTACGTAGGTAGATTTCCTTTTACGAGATTGGGGAGTGTAGGGGAGCACTCAGTGAGGAATCCTTGACTGGGAGAAAACAGAGTTTTGCGTTTTACGTCCACCTTAACAAAATTGCGGATGAAATAGTAAAAAGATATTTTTTACAATGTATATAAATCAAATTCGGTCTATTCGTTAGTTAGAGGATTCTCTTTTGGCAGACTTTGTTGGAGTCGTTGCCATCGGTTAGCCAAATATTTTGCTGCCAAAAACTGTTCGTGACGTAATACGTATAAATAATTTTAATATTATTTTCCAAAAAAAGAAGAAGAGAAGATAACCGTAATCATGTGCCTTTTAGCTTTTATTTCTGTAATTTTCAACAATCTCTAAACGCTTAACTAGTAATCAGTTATGAAAAACTAAAAGGTAACCAGAAACATAATTACTTACCCATTCTGTTCTTAACTTCCTATAGTTAGATCATTGTCTATGACATGGCGTAACTTAACTCCACCAAAACCACTAAAATATTTGTAATCAATTCCCAAACAAATAATTCACCAATTAGTTATACGAGTACCTACGTACGTACGTTCATTAGTCAACAATCAAGGGTTGGTCCTAATAAACCCCACCCATTGCCCTTGGGTCTGCGTTGTACGATGTAAGGACAAGGCGTGGTTGTAGTCTAATTAAATTGGTTTGTGGTATTTACATTTAAATATATAAATGTGTTATAGTTTATTAGAATTACATATTTACATATACAATACTTTAGCCAGGTCAGTTGTGCATTCGATTCCCACTTGTGGAAATTAAATCTATATTAATATTATGAATTTGAATGTAACTTTGTCTGTCTGTGATATAATCACGGCCAAACTGCTGATCCGATTGCGATACAATTTTATATAGATTTATGTGAGTATCTTGGGATGAATATAGGCATAGGCTACTTATTCCCATTTTTTAATAATGTTCCATGAATTTCCGTTTTTTAAGAAAAGATCCCCAAAAATGGACCTCCTGGTTCTGAAATGCTTACATGGCTGTGCTAACCCAAGCTTATGAGACAAATAAAAACAATGTTCTATAAAATTATTGTCCTTTAAAATATCTATAAAAACTACCCGATGGTATATCCGATGGTTTATCTCTGAAGGTTGAGCAACAGTAACTATTTTAGTATATTTCATTTAAATTAAACATTAAGCTTATAGGGTTATTGTTAATGTATTTTTTATAATATGATATTCATCCTTATCAAAAAAAATCACATATATGTAATAAATAAAGAGACAATTGAAAATATTACAATTTTCTTTGTCGCTATATACTGTGTTTAACGATGCATTTTCAAGAAATCTTCCATCATGTATCTTTTGAAAAGATTATTCTCTTTACATATACTTCAATATGCACGACAAAGGGTTAAATGAAGTGTTAATAATTATATTCGTATGTGCTCAAGTGTACAAATTTTTGATTTAATAATTTATATTTGAATAAATTCACGTTGAGGAAATTTTCATAAAATTAAAAGATTTCTAAATATAAGACTTGGATAAATCCCAATTGTCTATAATTAATGAAAAACAAAAAAGAAGTGATCCATTTGGTTTTTTCTCAAAAACGCTTAATAAGGTAGATAATAATCGAAAATTGGTCACCTTTGAAACAGGTTATTTACCTTTGAAAGAGATTTTATAGATTCTTGAAAAAAAAAGAAAGGTAAAGAAGACGATATGAGTTCAAAGTTAGGATTTTTCTTTATAAGATTTTTCTTTTCTAAATTTGTTACAAGAACAAATTTAGAATGCCAGCATTACATGGCTCTGTTTATTATGCTAACCATTAACTTTTAGCACGAACTGCTTAATTAAAATTCCAAAAACAAAATAAACTCTTAACTCGTTCAATTATAAAACAATTAAAAAAAAGAACCAAACAAAATTACACGGCTCATTGCGAAGCAAATAACAACACAATCTACGCTTTATCAGAATTTTAATTTAACAGTTTTCACATAACTGAGTACACATACGTTCAAAAACTTCTACTCTACGTACTCTACGTACAGAAAACTCTATGCATTTGCATTAACGAAGTGATGGTTACTAAAATATTAATTAGAATAGTTGTATTAATTCTTCTTACTGCCATTTATGATGGCAAAGTAATAAATGTGCGTAATCTAGATTTCGTGTCTAACGCCAGTCCTTTGGGCTTGAAATTTAGTGACGATAAAGAAGATAAGCCTGAAAATGTATCAACTATAAATAAAACGAAAACTGAAGATTTAAAAAATATTAATACAACAAAGTTAAGTAATAACAGTAAAACTGATAACAAAAATGATGATAATGACACAAGAGTAAGAAAGGAAAATGAAAATGCTGATGATATTAATGTTTCTAGTAAAATTAATAATTTACGAATGGAAATAAACGACAATTTTATTTTAAATAAAAACCAAAATTCTATTCAAAGACTTTCAAAGATAACATCGTTGTTAGAAGATATAAAAACATTATTGAAGAAAGAAATCCAAAAATATAAGGATGAATTTAAAGAATATGTACCCATTGATGATGGTATAAGTATTGCAAATTTAATTCGTACGCAAAAAACGTCCAACGGCTTAATTTTAACACCAGAATTCGATGGGAACAAGATGTATATAAAAAAATATTATAATTGACGTGTAAGATGAGAGGACAAGATTCAAATTTCATACTTTAAATATTAAAGGTTTGTCATATATATATTTTTTATTTCCTACAAAATGAATTTTAAAAAGTTAGTTTTCTTAAGTTCACCTGTACCCCGCACATAGCAAGGTAGACAGATGGAACCTCGAAACACAGTGGTAAGACACTCCGTTCTCCATTAAATCATTTCCGTTGCCCACTTTTCAGTGAATCTTCGAGGCATTGCGTGTTGAGTGGCGAAACTAAACACCACGCTTTGACTCGTTACCGAAGCGAGGAAATAAAAATATTAAATATTTCTTTCCCTCGTGTAGAAATCGACCCCAGTACCGTTGTTACAGAAGCAGCACGGCCTTCAGCTATAATGTATATTATAAGATTATATGTTATTAATATAATTTAATATGAAAACGTATTGTTTCATTATTATTATAATCAGCATTTATGCCACTTGGACATAAGCCTCTCCATTGTTTAAATCTTAACAAAAGTCATCCATATTGTTTCATTATCCGTTTCGTGAATGTTTACATTTTAAAAACAAAATATTCGTATTCAATTAATAATTAGCACTTTTGAATCATCAAGTAAAACAAAAGTTTCAGGCCAGTCGTACTGCAGGGGCACATGCGAAAGTATACGCCACAGGTTATGGGTTCGATTCCCATTTGAGGAACAGAAATATTAAATATTTTAATTTCTTCGCTCTGGTCATGAGGCAGAGCGCGGCGGTGAGTCCCGTCACTCAACAGTCAATGTCTGAGGCTTACGGCCGTTCTCACTACAACACGCAATGTGTCGAAATTCCGGCGGAAAGCAAGGAACAATCTTTCTTTAGTGCGTGTTCTTTAGGGAAAAGAATGTAAGCTGAATGAAACAATAAAATAAATAACTCCCAATAATAACGAATATTTGAATAAATAATATAATTATGAAATTTACAAAGATTTTTAAAACTTTAAATTTGAAAAATCTTTTGGTTAGGTCACTTTTTATGGGCGAATATTTTAGTTGCATTTTAATCTTTGAGAAGTTTCGCTTTTTGCACTTTGAAACTGCGCAAACGGAAGAACTATTTTCTATTTCATAGTTTAAATTTGTTGGCGAAGAAATATGATTACAATTTAAATACAACTTTTACGTTGTAACAATTGTTCTTTATACAAGTTCTTAAGTTATGCCTTAAGAAAAAAGTCATTTTATTTTTTTTATTTTCAAGTTTATATAAAATTCTACAATTTATATGTTAAGAATTTAAAAAATCTTATATATATATTTTTTTATTTCACGCTTTTGAAACCTGCATATAGCAGGAAAGGCAGAGGGAACCTAACGTTAAGACAATGCGCTGACCACTTACCACAATATTTTCAAGATATGCGCGAGTGTTTGGCAGCAAAATTTAATATCTCGCTTTGTCTTGTTAACAGAGGGAGGAAGTGAAAATATTAAGTAATTCATTTCGTTGTACGGGAGTCAAACCCAGCCTTAATTGATCTAAATCTGAAAAGTGAGATTTAGATTTAGAACCATCGAATACTAAGTCAGCCAAGTAAAAAAGCTACAATTTTTTATATTTTTTAATCTGAACACTCGTTCACCCCTATAAAACCACTAAAACAGAGAAATAACGTTAGATAAGTGCAAAATTTGTAGCTAGTTGGCAAATTTGGAGTGACGCCAGAGCAGAGATGCCAAGTACGTTTCATGTAATTACAAGTATTTGTGTAACGATGGAACATACGGCGAACAATTGGGGTCTATTTAAGCCATATCACTAGGGCTTACATTTTGAAATTGTATGTAGATGAGTTGGGCTTAGGCAATGTAATATAAAATAAATAAAATTTCCTTATAGTAAGTAAAGAAAAATAGTAGTTTCTTGTTGTTTTTCCGCACGGTAGCAAAGTAAAAGAACTCCGATATTCGATCCAATACGATACTGCGTGTTGAGTGGGTGAACTCACAGCCACAGATAATTAAATAAATAAATACTTATTTATTTATTTGGAATCTTTCCACTTTTAACGTGATCTTTCCATCTCAATTTTTTTTATTAATTATTTTTTGTCATTATTTCTCTTTATATGAGTTATAGAACTTCTCCTAAACCTCATTACGTCCTTCATTGTTCTCAATTTCTTCATTACGGATGCGGTCAGAGAACCTGACTCCACATATATTATGAATACGAATATAAATACTAAGCATACTTCTCATATGTGCGACTATTAAAAAGTTAAAAGTTATTTTAATTCAACAAAAAACTTTCAGATCTGTTTCTAGAGTTCTTAAACTTTGAAACTGTCTACATTTATTACTTTTAATATAATATTTTATTACCTGTACCCAAACTTACATCTTTTATTCTTACTTGTTTGTTTTGGAAATATGGTTACCAACTTGAAGCGACAAAATAAATCTAAAACTTAATTAAATTTTTAATAGAAATTAAAATTTAATATAAATCTTCACTTTAAATAAATAGAACGTGTTAGAATGTCAACTTGCGCTTTTCACGTATCATTCAGCTTAGATAAACTATGATGTCGAGCAACGTAACTAGCAAAACGGGAAGTTACCCACTCATGGGAATGCCAGGGGAATTCCCGCCCGCCACTTACAGACAATGACTCGAATTTAAGCTGGAAATGAACATGAATATATATATTCATACATATTTTAGCATCACACTTTCTCCAATTCGTTATCACATTCTTCACTCAGGTTAAGTGGTGGAACTTAACGCCATGCTTCGTCTTGTGTTTTGTATGAAAATGAAAGTAACAATTGAACCTATAACCATCGTGTTTACAGCTAGACGCTGGGCCACTAGTGCCTCAATGTATAAATATCACTTTAAAAACGTAATAAATTGACATCTTGGCTTTGCGTTGTTTATTTCAGAAATATTGTTAGAAACTTTAGCTGACACTAGAAAGTTTGGAATAATGTCTTCCAAGTCTTTTCTTCTAAATGGCTTGGCTTCAATAAAATTAGGTGACTCCACGGTATATTGGAAAGTATCCAAAGAAATAAGGGATGCCAATTATTTATATAAAACTAACTCTTGTGATCCATCAGCACCTTTTACATAGGTATACTCGTAAATATTTTAAAGTGATACTTAATATTATAAAGCTGAATAGTCTATTTAAATATTATTTTAATAAAAATTAAAAATATGTATATTAAAAGTAATATTTATTTTAACCGCGGCGTAGTGTTACGCCAACCCAAAACTCAACGCCAAAATGTTTTAAAAATCTCAAACTGCATAATAGGTTAAACTAAATAAAAGCAGAAACATATATTTCTGTTCTATGATGATATTTTAACCAAAAAAAGCATTTTTCGTCAGCCAAAGTTCAAAAATTCGACTTTAGAACTACACACAGCTTGCAATATCTGGGTAACCTAATTATTGACCTAAATAACAAGTGTTGTTGACATCTCAATCTATTAGTATGGAAATAAAATTAAATTTCGTATAAAGATTTGGAGGAAAAGTGTTTGGAGTGTTTTTATGTCTAGTAATACGGAATGGCTGATTCTTATCCAATTTTCAGGTAATATTTTAAATTAATCTATCATAGATTATTAAATTGACAATCTCTATTTTTTCCCGTTCCTGTAGGAATTTTGAGGAATTCTCTTTTACTACTCCCCTACACTCGTACTCAATTTCAACTTCCCCAGTTCAGTTTCCCAGTATCGTCTAATCGATGTCTATTAGACACTCGTTTATGGTAGAGTTTCATATATTATTTACTAGTGGGCCCGGACGCGGCTACGCCCGCGAAAATATAAGCATAAATAATGAAAATAAGTTAAAAAATAATAATAAGTGGAGATTCATTATTAGAAAAAATATCTGAGTAACCGAAATGAACAAACAAAAGAAGAAAAAGTAACTAAAGGAAATTCTTAATATTAGAAAAAGTACCTAAAGTTTGCCGTGCGCGCGTACTAAACATTTTTCTATATTAAATAATTATTAATTTTTGCGAACAATATTAAATAAAATCTCAAATTATTAAAATTACGATATTTTAAGTGTATAACATCGGTATAGATAACCGAACTGAGATAAATTAATTATAAGCAGCAAATAATTACATAAAAAATAATAGTAATTCGAAAATATATAAAAATTTACAAAATCATCAAAATCATCTGCCCGTTCGCCGCGGTGGTCATACTATACCACTCGTAGGCTAGGTCATTTGGAATCAGTGACATCTCCTTATTTATTAGAATGTTATACAGTAAACTATAATTTCCATCTAGATGAAATGCTAAAAGTGACTATTATATTTATTTTCATAAGGATGAATATCAAATTATAGAAATCATCTAATTTTTGTTAGTGTATACAAATCTATATCGGCGCGCGTCATGTATGCATTAAGCAAACTCACTTTGGGTGACGTTTTCTTAAAACAACAAACTCTGCAAGCCGTTGCTTAGCAACGCGTAGCGACGATTGTTATTAACATGGCGGAATAAATTGGTTGTCAAATTAATTATTTTAATATATTGGTATATATCTAAAATATTACAAATATGAGAAAAAAAAGTATCCTATGTTCATCCCGAGACCCTCAAGTATCTCTATATGAGTATTTTATCACAATTAAATTAGCGGTTTGGTCCTGATTGCGTAAAAGACAGACAGACAGACAGACAGACAGACAGAGTTACTTTCGAATTTATAATATAGGTATGGATTAAGACAATTCAATCGTGAACACTACACAAGACGTTGAGTTCCGCCACTCAGCACGCAATGTCTTCAAGGATTCGACGGAAAGTTCGACAACAAAAAACAGAGAGTATTCATTGGGTTCCTTCTGATTACTCTATTTGCGGGATACAGCGTAAAGCTGAAAAAAAATTACACGCCCTAATTAATATGCAAAGAAAATTTAAGCATTTGTATAAGCTAATTAATAAAGCATTTTGTTGGTAACTACGTTGGCAACGTTCCAACCAAAAATCGTATTTCATTTAAATGTTCAGTGTTCTGTGAATGAGCAATAAGATGGAAAATAAGAAAAATATTTTAGAAAATAAAAAAATGGCAGAAATGTGGAGAATGTGGGGAACAGAGTGTTTTAACCTTAGGGTCCCTATGCCTATATAGCTGTATGTATTTGCTAAAAATATAATCGTTTCTGGAAATAGATCTTATATAACAAATTTTATTATTTCTTATAAACATGACATGATGAGTCAACCACTATATTGTTTCAAGTTTCAAACACAAATAAGCTTTCAATCGCTGTCCATTCGTTAATTAAAAGTAAATACGCTCCGAAGGCTGCTATGGCTCGAGTAGGAAATACCTGAAAGGTATTTTAAATGGAGCTAATCAATAGATTGTGGCCGAAATTGTCGGGTCCTATAGAATATAGTTCGAAAGATTATTACTAAAAGATTATTAGAAGTTTAGCTGAATTTAAACTGATTAGGTGGGTAGTAAAGTTTGAAATTGAAATATAAAATATCTTATCGCAAAGGTTGTGGGTTTTATTCCCACTTGAGGAAATTAAATATTTAATATTTAAGACACACAATGGTCTAACTACCGAGGACGCAAAAAACCGTGCAAAGTGGAATAGGAAGGCAGACCCTGGTAGTAGCCGGGATTAATGCCAGGAGGAAGAAGAAGACACACAATGTCTTAAGAATTCAACCGTTCCTAACACTAGGTTCCCAGGTTCCCTTTGACTACCCGTTCTACGTCTGGGATAGAGCGTGAAGCTAAAAAAAAAGAAATTACAACTAAAAACTATAGCTATAATAAGTAATGATTAATGATATTTTCTAACGAAATAATACAATTTTCGTTTCGTGAAGCGTTGTTTTAATTATTTTCACGCCTGAAACACGCGCTGATTGATTGAAACACGGCACCGAGTTAAACACTTTTACGTTTTACGATTAATCAAATAGGCGTTGGATGTATGACTGTAGCAAATTATAATAAATGAACAATAATAAGTTTAGGCCGCCGTGGGGAAGGGGCATAAGCCTGCGACTGTAAATGTGACGGTTGTGAGTTCGATTCCTGCTCGGGGCAATGAAATATTTAATATTTTCATTTCTTTACTCTGGTAGCGAAGCGAACCGCGGTGTTGGGTTGCGCCACTCAACATGCAATGCCTCCAGAATTCTGCGGCGGGAATTCCGCAAAGTGGGGAACAGAAGCGTCGTAATCAGGATGGAGATCTTAACACTAGGGTCCCAAGTTCCCTTTGCCTACGCTGCTATTCGTGCGATTTCACATAAAATAAAAATAAATCAGCTTCATGCTATATACCGCACACAGCAGGGTAGGCAGAGGGGGTAGGGAACCTAGTGTTAAAACAATCCGTTTTCCACTTTCCGCCGAATTCTGGAGGCATTGCGTGTTCAATGGCGTACATTAACGCCGCACTTTGTATCGACATCAGAGCGATTCAAAAATGAATATATAAAGAACATATACAAAAATAACGAAAAAATTAAAAATTAATTTCTAATATCTTGAAAGCTCTACCTCTTGAAAATGCGTTTAAATAACAATTTTAATAAAGTAAAAAAGAATCAATGGTGGTCAGCAACAGGTGTTACTGAAAGTGGGTTAAGAAATTAATTTTGCAGCAAAACTGTTCCCTTCTTTAAATATGCATTTAATTTTCTCCAATCGTATAAAACAAAGGTCCCACGTAAATTGCTTCGAGATTGCCTCGATTTTTAATCGTAAAAACCTTATAAACCCTCCAGGTGGAGGAAGATTGGGTATTCTTGCCTGCGGCGTCGTAAAATATGCTTGTACTTTTATTGTTACTTTATATATTATTTTGTCTTGGATATACTTTTTAGAGACCGTTCTGGCCCAGGGGCACAAGGCCCCGACTGTAAACGGGACGGTTATGGGTTCCATGTCCAGTCGGGGAATAGAAATATTCAATATTTTCATTTCCTCATTCTGGTCACGAGGCAAAGGGCAGCGTTGAATGCCGTATATACTACTGCGTAGCAATTTCAAGATTGTAGGTCAATTTGAAGTAAGTTTGTATGAAATTAACTACTAATATTGTAATTTGTAACGACTTTTATGTATTAAATTAATTCTCACTTTTTGGATTTTTTCCTTTATTTGTATTGTAAGTTCTGAGTTTGTGCCAATTTTCATAAGTAGTCTTAGTAGTTTTGACTAAGCAGAGAATTTGAATAAAAATTTTGAAAATTTTTTATTCAAATTCTCTGAAAATTTTGAATAAAAAATCAATGGATAAATGCTGGTATCTTTTAATTGCATATACTTGTAAGTTTGATTTTTTGTGATTCCTTAGAATATAGAATATTTGATATTAGTTTCAGCTTTACATCGAGACCTTGTAGATACCTCAACGCGATCATGACGCGATGAAGAGTCTTGGCAGACAGACAGACATCAAACTGATCTTATATAGGTTCTATTAAATCCTAAATCGAAGTAGGTATATATATGAATATATCGATACATCATATCAAATTTAATTTAATTCTCTGCATACTATTTGAGAGAAAACGACAAAAAAAAACATTATATATAAATATTCCATATATTTATTTTATGTAAAAGCCCCAAGACTTCAATAATAGAAAGCCTTGACCCGGACACAGATCTGACAAAACTAAATATTTATGTTTGTTTCAAGCGAAAATAGTAACAGAATAACGTAAAATGTGCTTTGAAGTTGTATTTAAACTATAAAATTTTAGAAAGACCTAGTATTAAAGATTCGTGCTGTTCTTCTCATCAGAACTGTCTTTTGAGATGGAAGACGAGAATATAGAATATTTTGATTTAGTTTTAAAATTATCTCATATTTAGCTGGGAGCTAAAATGAGACTTTTTAAGCTCTGTTCTCTCATGAGAGAGAAAATACAAATTTCATAGTTTTAGCTTGACGCTGTATCTCGCACGTAGCAGGGTTGGCAGGGAGAACTTACTTTTGAGACACTCCGTTCCTTTTTCGTTTCCTCCTTCTCCGAATTTTGAAGGCTTTGTGTGTCCTCAAATCGCGGCAATGCGCGGAACTTTGCCTCTTTACCAGAACGACCAGTAAAAAAACAACATTTAAATCTGTTATTCTCAGTTATAATTAGAATTAACCAATTATATTTGTACATTTTGGCCTGTATTTTAAAATAGCATCTTTTTCAAAAATATTACTAAAGAGCGTCTATTAAAAAAATTAAAAAAAAATCAATTTTCAGATTCATTTGGATAGGAATAAAAGGAGAGTAGGTTTTTAATGTCAACTTAAGTATATCGTGATAGAAGTTGATCTATTAACCCAGCTGACCCTTTCTTCTAAGAACCACAACTTAATCATATAGTTTTGTCAATAAGCAAAACAACTACAAAAAGAAAAGTTTCTTCCCACACAACTGTTTCGATTTATTCGTATATAAAATTATACTTTCTGTTTTCGGTACTTTTTCGACTTTTCCTGTAAAGCTGAGTAGGCAGAGATCACTCAGTGTTAAGACATTTAGTTCCCCAATGTTCACCCAAATTCGAGACATTGGATATAATGAGACAATATCAAAATCAACTTTAGAGCAAATGTTCCCTACGCACCAGCAAATTCACGAAATATTGTGTTTTGAATGGTCGAATTCGTCGCTACGCTTCGTCTCCTTACTAGAGGGAGGAAGTAAAAATAATTAATTCCCCCGAGTTGATATCGAACCCACAACCCGTCGCGTTTACAATTAGATATATAAAAATTTTATTTGTTTAAACAAATAAGGATGTCGTCATGGCGCGGGGAAACAAGCGTGCGATTGTAAGTGCGACGATTATGGATTCAATCCCACTCGGGGGAAAAAATATTTAAGAAATTTATTTCTTTGCTCTGGTAACAAAATACACAATGCCTCAATAATTGAGTAGAAATGAGGAACGGAAGTGTCATAATGAGAAACGGACATTCCGTCCTTCCTTAAAACTAGGTTCCCAAGTTCCTTCTGAATACAGAATGAAGGAAAAAACTTGTTTAACATCCTAGTTAAAACTATCTTTTAACGTATAAAAGATAACTCAGTAATAAACAGACAAATAGCTGGTGCTCGTTAAAGCCAACTAACCCCGACTATCTGTCAAACTCTGAGATAGCCATTACGATAAAAGTTTATAGCTTGAAGCTGTCTATAGAATTTTACAGCTGTGACACGAAGGCTAAAGTAAGTAGGAAATGGATAATAAACTTAAAATCCAGGAAACTGGTTTTTTTATACAGGTATTATTTAGATTTTTAATATATAATATTTTTGTAAATATATTTTCGTTGTAATTTTACTAAAATATCTTTTACTAAAAGAAGGCTACGACTGACCTAGTCGGGGCACATCGGAACTAAATGTGACTGTAAACTCGACTGGTTGTGGGTTTGATCCCCAATCGAGGAAATGAAATATTTATTTAAAATTTGCACATATATCCATTTCATCGCTCTGGTGTCGAGGCAAAGCGCGGCGTTAAATTCCGCCACACAACGTGCAATGCCTCTAGAATTCGGCAGAAATTCGGTGTTTTAACACTAGGGTCCCCCTGCCTGCTCTACAGTGTGCGGGATACAGCGTAAAGCTTATTTTTTTGAAGAGACCATCGTACAGACACTAAGTGTCGTCAATGTCTCGGAAATAGGTTTTAATTGATAATAATTAATAAGAATAATAATTCGTAATACAATTTGTTCTTATAACATTTCCTAAGCAACATTTTAATACATTATAACCGTTTCCTTGCCATATGAAGACAAGAAGTTAGCCTTGGACGGTCGCACTCTGTAAAGATAAGGCCGGGTTGTAAGGCGACCCTAAATACGGAAATTACATGCCAAAGGGTAAATACCTTACGAAATTGATATTCTTTTGGTAAATAGAATAATGGTATTATCTTGTTTCTTATATTTTGATTATAATAAATGTATTTACTAAAAAATTGGTCAAGTGCGAGTCGCCCACGTATCTCGCCCACTATGGGTTCCGTTCATGATTCTAGGTCAATGGGAAGGTGTTTTGTAAAAGTTGACAAACTTACGTATACGTATGCACTCATTTTGTATGAAATAAACTTCAAATGTAAGTGTTACGTTTTTTTTTCAGATACTGAAACCTAAAGCACCTATATATGTACGAGTATGGTTTTTTTTTTCAGTCATTTTTTGTTACAATCGAACCGCCATATGCATTCCATTGTTTTAACAATAGGTTCCCTAAAAAAAAGTATAAACGTGCAAAGCCGCGATAAGGTCTCTAGTCAAATAATATTTCTATAACAATTTTTATATTGACATCGTGACACGTGACTAAGAGTTAAATAAGTGACCCTGAACAAACTAACACAACGAATGTATGGAGAAGTTTCTACATTGTACTAGCAACTGTCCATTCTTAGCGGCACAATACTTCAATGCCAATAGCTAACAATGGCTAACACAGCTTTAGAGTTCCAGTAAAACAATAAGAGACGAAAATGAAAATAAAATATTTTCAGTTTTTCACAAAACCTAACGCAAAATTGAATTGATTTGGTGGAATTTTTGTTATGGATATTTTTTTAAATAAAAAATCTGATTCACGTTTTTTTTCTCATAGCAGAGTGAAACTAGTGTTAAAACACTACATTCTCTACATACCGCACTCGTGTTGAGCGGCGGAACTGAGTTGATTTTTTTTTTAGGTTTACTCTGTACGAGTATGCGGCATATAGTCAGTGAGGTAAGCAGAGGGGATCTAAACCTGTTCCCTACATCTCCCAACTTCTAAGACTAGAAAGAAAGCTAATATTTGTGAATCATTAACCAATCATCAAGTAACATTTGTAAGTATTTACTTAGCACCCAAATCGCCAACATAAATAACATGAAAAAGAGACTTTTATACTAAATTATTTAAATACGAGGCAATTTTCTTTCTTCACCAATTTTGAAACAAAATAAATCGTGAAAGATTTTTACAATCTCGACCCGAAGTCGTCGTTTTGAATAATTTTTCCATAAGGTTAAATTTTTGCGGGATAAAGACGTCCACTTTCCCCTTTTATTTTTATAAAGAAAATATATTCAGATTTTTCGATTATTTATTACATAAACATTTTATAACTTCACGCGTTTTCACGTATATAGCGGGTAAGTTAAGGAGAATCTTAGTATTAAGGTACTGTTTTCCACTTTCTTTTCTTCTTCTTTAAATATCTAATATCTAAAACTAAAAAAAAACGATCAAATACAGCTCTTCGATCTAAAATCTATAGGTTAGGCTATAAATCGTAGCGGTATCACCTTTTATAGGTGGAAGTGGGGTGAATGAACTGATAGAGTAGTGCAATGAACCAGCTCTGGGCGACTATAGGTGGTCTAGTATACACTTTTAGTACTTAAATTCGCAGTAATGGCGCCTAACTTTGATAGTTTTAGTTTTATTGCCATTTATACAAGAGAATAGAGTTCTTGTTTAGTATGTACTTAATATTATAAAGCTGAAGTTTGTTTGGTTGAAAGCTCTTATCTCAGGAAGTGAGAACTGATTTTTATATAGTAGACTATTTAATGAGAAAGGGGTGATTTTGAGGTGCGTAACTCAACTCACTCTTTGTCTTATTAACTTCTCATTTTCTATTCTTGTACTCGTTGTCATTATTAGTATTCTCTACTCGAGGAAGTAAAATATTTAATATTTTTATTTTCTCACTCTAGTAAGGAGGAAAAGGGCTTTGAATTCAGTTTCTCAACATGCAATGCTTCAGAATTCGGCAAAAAGTAGGAAAGAGAAGTGTTTTAATGGGAACGTAGTGTCTTAACACTAAGTTCCTTATGCTTACCCCGCTATGTACGAGATACTATAGTGTGACGTTAAAAAAATAAGATATACAGAAAACTCAATAAAAAGAATACATTATTTAAATTATATTTAGGAGCACCAAACATTTTAATGTAGGTCACAGAAACCAAACGTTGTCTCTAATTCTTCAGAACAAACGGTCAACGACTGTAGCTTTGTACAAAACGAGGTTAAAAGCATTGAAATAAATAATTTTCATGAAAACAAACTTTTAAAGTAAATGCTCTATATGCACTGTAACATATGAGATAAGAATTTTAAACCTCTTTTTCTCGTTCATATACAAATTTCTTAGTGCTCTATATATCCTACACTCCCCAAGGTTCCTCGGCAATTTCGGCGTTCTACGCCGAAGCGTAATTTCTACTGTATGTGGTCGTTCAGTTACTCAGTAATGGAGGTTTTTTATATAGGTGTATAGATATATATTTTTAGCTTCACGATGTATCCCGCACATAGCAGGACGTATCCTGTAGGTAATGTGGGAACCTACTGTTAAGATACATTCCCTTATATCTCCATGCGATTTAATAGATCATTTATCTCGAATAAATGCTCTTGACAGACGGACATACAAAGTGATCCTATTAAGGTACGGAACCCTAAAAATACGGATAACGAATATTTCATAGTAATTTTCAGCTATAAACGGACTGAATCGATTTTGAATTACAAAAGTGGCTGTTACAAAGAGGGCATGACACCCGTAAAATATCATAATCTCGATCGATATCTGGATATATGCCAATTTGTTGAAGATATATTGTATGTATGTACGTCCCATTTATAGTAATAGAGGGTGTTCATTTTCTTAATATCAAACAGAATGGTATATTCTAGAAAAACCAAGTTCATATAAGATATTTAAAGTTTTTGGTAGTTTTCTTTTTTTTGGCTTTACGCTGTATTTCACTCATGGCTGGGGGGAGGCAAAAACAACCTGGGAACCTAGTGTTAAGACAGTCTGTTCCCTTTAAGACACTTCCGTTCCCTACTTTCCACTGAATACTTAACGTCGAAACATATTAGTTATTACTATAAAAAGTTAAAAACACGCTTAAGGCTTAGAGGTATCGTAACCAGGAGAAACGAACAGAATAGAATTGAATGAGGTCATTAAAAAAGTCATATTTATAATTATACTAGTAAGAATCTTTTCTGTAAAGCTCTTGTGTTATTTTCGTCTTAAAAAGAATAGATATTTAAAATTTTGTATGCGAAAAATTATTTAGCACGATTTTAACCTGCTTCTCTCGGAAATATGATAATAGAAATTTGACAGAATCCTCACGTGTTTCTAGTTATTATAATATGGTAGCTCCACATAGCAAGGACAGTGGAGACATAGCCTTAAGGGCTATAGTTTATTTTTATAAAAAAAATCTTCGGAAATCAAATGGGAATCAAACCCGTAACTATCGTATTTACAATCAGGCGCTATCTAAGAATGTTATATAAATCTTTAAAGTTCCTAATAAGACTCTTAAAATATTACAAATATAATAATGTAAATAATAACTTTTATCATTATGAGAATTGAGATCAAAGATCGTCTAGTTCGTTCTTTTGTTAAAGAATTTCAGAAACTTTTCCTCTCATACATACATTTATATCGTAATAATATTAATATATAACAAGCCTCGAGCTGTATCTCGTTGGATATAAAATGTAATTTCCTTATATGGAAAGAAAGACTTCTTGGTTCAATTGTTACTCAACTGATTGTAGGTTATAGGTTCAAATAACGATCGATAATGAGATCATTCTATAGAAATAAGTAATAAAAAACATATAAAATACAAGAAAGGGCCAGAAATACCATGAATGAAAAGTCTGTGGTATGTTTTGAAAATTTCTGAATTTAATTTCAAACTGGTCAAACAAAGTGGTATATCATTATTTCATGGTATTTTAATTTCGTTTATCGACACTATTTGGAAAATAAATGAACGATATTATAATATGGCTGCTTGGAAAATGTTGTCTTTTCTTTACATATTATTTTAACTCCATGCTGTAAAACGGCATGGTTAAGGCAGTCTGTTCCCCACCTTGCGCCCAATTTACGAAGCTTTTGTCGCGTTGTCTTGTTACGTACGCTACGAAATAGAAATAACTCATTTCTCTGAGCCGGCATAGAACCCACAACTGCCATGATTCAGTTAGAATCAAACAAAACCCCTTTACAATATTCGTTCACATAAGAAGATGGATATAAGAGTTATATTCACTTAAAGAACAATATATCCAGTGAGATCTTCAGCTCAGAACTTTGTAACAAGTTCCTTTCTTCCTTTCCTCATTCTTAAATGTATGTATAAAATAAAAAATAAATTAAAAAATTGAGGCTGTCGTGGCGGAGCGTATGATTGTAAATCTAACGGTAAGGTGTTCGATTCCCACTCAGAGTTATTATATACTTTTCAGTTGTGTTCCGCAAACACGTAATGTGCCAAGATTAGGCGGTGTCACTTAACATAAAATTTCTCCAAACTACCCTACTACGTACCTATAGGCGGGATGTAGCGTGAAGCTAAAAAAATAAAATACTGAGGTCGTCGTAGTCCTGTTAATATTGTTTAGCTGTCAACGCAACGGTTGTCGGTCCGATCTGTATTTGGAAGATATTTTCTTGTGTTTATTTAGATTGTGTTACAACACTCCGTTGCCAATTGAAACACTTTCGTCCTTCACTTTCAGCCGAATTCTGGAGGCTTTGCATATGCGGCGGTGAATGGCGGTACTCAACGCCGCAATTAAAACAGTTACCGGATTTGCACCACGACTGGCTTAGACTGACTTATATTTTCAATACATTTTATTATTTCCACAGGTTCGTACATTCCATAGTAATCGAATATCCGTGTCATCGCCGCTTCTATTATAGATGTCACAAAATTACCATACCCTTGTACGGATATCATTGAATTCCTTTCAACAATGTCGACGTATTATTCAGTCCTTTTGTTGTTTTGATCGATTGAATTATTCTTAGAATATTTTATTTCTTTTTTTATTTTTATATTATATAAATTTACGGTATCGGTTAGCTATAATAAGACTCTTCTTTCCAAGATTTCAAAGAAGATTTCCTGGAAATATAGTTCCATCAAGCAGCTGGAAAGCTTAAAAACATGAATGTTAAAAGAACAATATATATATATATATATTGCACTAAAAGAAAAAAGGGAAAAAAATCTTCGTTATTAGCAATCTGCTCGTCAGATTTCCTTGGCTTGATCAGCATCGATATATTTAAACATTCACTTCTCTCTGCTTATTCTCTAAAAGAATCTCTACGAAATATATTGAAAAAAAAGAATAAAAAAAATATTTAACATAAAACAATTATAAGAAATATAATTATTAATCGATGTACAAATATATCACATTACCAAGCTAGTGCTAGCTTTAGTCCTACAAACTGACAAGACTGCCATTTTAATTTAACTTGGCAGAAATAATATTTTGGTTTTGATTATGAAAATTACCGATCAAAATGACAGTAATGTCAGGAAAATTGTAATAATTGACATCCAGACCAATTTTATATACCGTCGTGAACACTAATTTTCTTCGAATTCACTATAAATATAGATTTAGTATGAATTTTCTTTGTAATCATAAATTATTCGTGGTTGCTAATGGCAAGCTAATCTAAAATCACAGTTATAGCGGAATAGCTTCAAAATTAGTACGGTTATATTAATAAGTAGACCTAATACAAGTATTCCATTCTATTTTCAACATTTACAGTCTTGAAACGGTAAACGTAACTCAACGCCATGGTTTTTCAGGCAGGCATTATTAAAAAGAAAAAATATTTCTAGATTCTCGCTGTGTCGCATAAGTAGGCAGAGGGAATATGGTGTTAAGATACTCCTTTCCCCATGCACCATCCTAGTTTTCCGACATTGTTTGTTGAGTAGTGGAAGAGAACGCCGCGTTTTGTCTCTTTACCACAGCGAAGAAATTCAAATAATTCATTTCGCCGTATGGAAAGCAAGCTCGTGACTGCTCCGTTTTTTTCAGATTCTGACGAGAGTTGAGAGACACTGCGTCATGCCGATCTTAAATTAAAATGTGAAGAGTACTCGTATATCAAATAAAAATATATATTATAATTATTTCATACGTTTTAAAAATATAATGCTAATTACGTCCACACAGTGACCCAGAAAACATAAAATTTATTTAATAAAGTCATAGTCATATGTTTCAAAAACTACGGAAACAGTAAAACAAGACCAATCATAATTATTTCAATCGTTTAATTGTTCTAATTATCTTCTTCTTCTTTTTGTGGTACGCAACCCTTCAAAATAAAGCAGAGAATATTAGAATATCTTCTGCGCAACCTGACTGACTAATTGCTTGTTAAAACAAACCTACGAATGAATTAACAAAACAAAACCATCTTGGCATAGTGGTACAGGGTCTGACTATAATCAAGGTGGATATGGGTTCGATTTTCACATAAGTAATGAACTATTTTCAATTTCTCCGCCTCTCAACTTGAATTTCTATGAAAATAGAAACTGTCTTAGCCCTAGGTTCCGTTTGCTCGCTTATTCAACGGGATATAGCATGAAGCTTTTAAAAAAACAAAGCTAAAAGGAGAGCAACGAGATATGTATATATAATATACCCATCTATAGTATATATAGTGCAAACAGACCGTTGGAAGTAGGTCACTTACATAAGAAAGGTCTGATTAATTTATAAGATAAGCCAAAGGTTCCGTGGCTATCCTACCACAAAAAACCGTAATTCCATTAGGGTTTTTATTTTATATATTTGTTGAAATTTTCACACTGTATATATTATACAATATGTTTTTTTAGTTATCAGTGGATAAAAACCCAACGTCAAGACTATGTGAAACTATAAAAATAGACATTTTATTCTCCACTCTCGGATTCGATATTGCGTGTTGAGTTGCGTAACTCAGCGCTGCATTTTGTCTTCCCATGCCGAGAAAGTAAATGTCATTGTTTCCCCTGAGTGGGAATCCTTACATTTAAAAAAATAACAAAATGCTATTTAATTTAATTTAAAATAGGTCACGTAATAAACGTTTTACATTTACAATAAAATAATTAAATTATTCCAGGTATTTGTCATACAAACCAAAAGCGGTACAAACAATGTGGACATCAAAGAGCAATTCTTAAATATTAAAATATTATAACATTTTTGCAACAACAGATTTTTGAATATATAGTTTTAGCTTCACACAGTATCCCACAAAATGAATGGCCGAAGAAGTTTATACAGAGGGAACCTGCTGTAACTAGGTTCCCCAGCAACTTTAGGTGTTGAGCCAAGAATTGGGTGAAGAACACAGCGCGGTGTTTTTTCTTGTTACCAGGGCGAGGAAAACATGTGTTTTCCCCAGGTTTTGTTTCATAACTTCATGTATTTTATAGAGTAATGTGATATTTTTATTTATTATAGTTCTCTTATGTATATCTATACAATTTCATACAATCCAGGCCGTCTTATCTCATCGTTAAGTTTCATCATATCACCCTTAATATCTCAAAAAGTAATTGGAAAATATGTAAGGGGAATATAACACGAAACAACAATGCTAAAATATAAAAATATTTTACTTAACACCAATTAAAACGACGATCGGGCGAAAATGACTGAAATTTCGCAAAAAAAACTCCGCATTAAGTTTTGGACTGTTTTTTCGTTGAAAAAGTAGTGAATGTTCGACAATTCGTAGCTTATTAATGTTATAAATAAATTTTCACTTTGCTGAGCACACAAATTAATTTGAAATATAATTTTTGAGTCTTGAAAACGATTTGCGGCCCTGTGGTAAGCGTGCAACGGTAAACACGACGGTTGCGGGAAAGTGGGAAACGAAAGTGTCTTAATGGGAACACTAGGTACCCAGGTTCCCTCAACCTCCCATGTGCGGGATTGAATTATAAGATATTTGTATATTTCCATAGCATACATTGTACAAGTACACCCACACCGCGCTCGTGACTCGCGTATAACATAATTATAAACACAAAGCTCGTGCTTAGAGCAATACTAAATTTTAATGCGACGTGAACGTGACACTTAAATTATATTATTACGGAAATGAAAGTAAAGGAATTTATTTTATATTTGGTAATTTTTTTTTACTCAATAACATTACTCAATAAGTAATGTTTATTTTTATTTTCAGATATATATGCCTACTAGCGGCCCGCTCGCGGCTTCGCCTGCGGAAACTACGTTATTATTAATTTCTGTCTCCATGAGTACCTACGTCCTATAAGTGACGTCCATGCAAAATTTGAGACTCCTAGCATTTGTAGTAACGAAGTTTCATACAAACTTTCAACCCCAAAAACAACCCCTTAGAAGTCAAATATTGCAAATTCCCGTCTTAGCGAGCACCTACGTCCTTTAAATAACTCCTATGTAAAATTTGAGATTCCTAGCACATGTAGTTTCTGAGATTTCGTGATGAGTGAGTGACCTTTCGATTTTATATATATAGATAGAGCGTGGCTAAAAACTACGTTGAGTTCTCCACTCAATACAAAAAACGGAGAGTGCAGTGTGTTAACATTAACACTAGGTTCCCACTGTACTTGCATATTATACTCGTGGTAAAAGGAAATAAAAGATGTGACATATTGTTAATAGGTGCCCGAGTTAACTCTTATCGCATGTACTTTCTAACACATTTTTAATTCAAAATATATTTTTATTTATATGTTTAACGAAGCTGCGAATTTATTTCTAAACCGAACGTATAAAACATTCAGATTTCCATAGAAAACTAACAAACTTGAACCAATTTATTTCACTATTCATATCTCTTTTGATTTATTTTTGCCTCATAACTCATAGAAATAACTTTCACTTCATACAAATAAATACAAACAATTTTCCAAAGAAATGAAACGGAAATCGAACTCACGCCTCGTTAGTTACCTTTGATGGATGCTGATAAGCTGGGCTTGGAAAACTTGTATTGCCCTTTTTAAATACCACTCATTAATATGCAACAAAAGAAATTTTGTATTGTTTACGATCGCGTGATTCCTTTTGTTTTAACTTTCGTTGTTAAGTTACTATAAAATGTTAACAAAATACACTATTTATTTTACTGTATAATATAATTCATCGTGGCAGAAAGTGGGGACCGGAGTGTCTTAACACTAGGTTCCCTCTGCCTACCCCGCTGTGTGCGGGATACTGCGTGAAACTGCATTTTTAACTTTTTTTTAATATAATATAATTGTGAGTAACATATACATATTCATGTTAATATATACATCAGTTATATACGACTATTATAACTGATCCTCGAATGTAAATATCCAGATGGAAAGTATATAACACCACTAACTTAATCCGATGCCGGTAGACTTATATTTTAATATATCAAAAATATTATGTAATAAAATATTATATGTAAATAAAAAAAACACTCTCTCCTTTCTACTTTTTCTTAGTTTAAAAATCTCTATAAAAAACTTCATTTCAAAAAATCCTTTTCTAATTCAATTTTTTTAAAACGCCAAAAGTTATGATCGGTTGTTATCGATCAAAAGCCGATATAAGGCGAGAAATCGTGCGGAAATGAAAGTTACGTGAGCCGAATGAGTAACAACTTGGTGAGCGTCAATCCATGCATAATAGGCTAATCCCACGAAGTAAGCCAACCTTTCTAATACCCGATGAAGGAAAAACGGTGAAACTGCCGTAAGGGCAAAAGTTTCTTAATATACTCGTAGATGGTCGTGCCGCGGGTTGCGTGTTTGGGCCAATCGTTTTTGATAGTTTAAAACACGTGAAGTGCTTGCCGTGTTTAGGTTTACTTAATATCCTCAAAAAATATCTTTTAAGCTGTTCTGGCACGGGCACGCTATTGTAAACGCGACGGTTGTAGGTTCAATTCCCACTTTCATACATAATATAATAAGAGGATATACTTTTTTTTATATTAATACAATTTTGTAAACAAAACAATATAATAAATACCAAGCTTTTGCCTTATTAATTAATAAAAAAAAAACGAAACGTAAAATTCAATTATCATATTATTATGTTTTGTAAGGTTTGACCTGAAAATATTATCATACCCTTCCATTTCACGTTCCACTGCCTTCGAAAGTACTCTTTGGGTCCTGAAGATCTAAAATTAAGCAGAATTTATTGCTCTCCAAAGATTATAAGATAGTTTGGATTAGGTAATGGGGTGATGGGGGTTAAATGGGCAAGATGGCAGACGTGACAGTCCTTTAGAGTGATAAGATCATTGCATGACGAGCTATTAATTACAGACGTCGCGTTTAAGGATTACTTTAAGTAAGTTGTCCTTAGAATGTACTAAATTCTGTTCGTAATAGACTGTAATTTTTTCAGCTTCATTCCGCATGTTGCAGGGTAGGCAGAGGAAGTGTTAAGATATTCTGTTCTCCACTTTCCGCCAAATTCTGGAATTGCGTGTTCGGTGGTGAAACTCAACGCCACGCTTTGCTTCAACACCAAAGTCAAGAAATGAAAATATTAAATATTTATTTTTCCCGAGTGGGAATCGAACCCACAACCTGTCCCATGCCCCTGCGCCAGTCTCTAGGTCAGTCGTGACTAACCTATAATCTCCACTTTTAATCAAATATATCTCAACTGCTTTACTATAGCCTACATTTTGTAGCCTAAGCCTATGTTTAAATATTCTTTAAATAGCTTGGAAAAGTATTGCTTTAGACTGACCTAGTTTAATTATGATGTATTTAATATTTGAAATTAAAAAAATCCTTAGAAAATATCAGTTGTGATAATTGAATGATTGTTTTTTGTTTTCTACTAATTTTAAGATGGTGCGTGCTAAAATATGGAACTCGACGTTGGTCTTTCATTAACAAGACTAGGGAAACATCTTAATATATTCACATTACTAAGTAACCCGCTAGTATTACTAAAACCAGGTTCCATATTTTCCTCATAATTTGTTACCAGAGCGAGAAAATGAATATAACTCATTCCCACGAGTGGGATTGAACTCACGACAGAAGTATTTTACTGTCAAACGCTGTACCACGACGACAACGAAGTAATAAAATATGAAAATTAATTTAAAATATAAAAAATGAATGCAAACGACAGGTTTACGTTTCATTTTCAGAAACTAAAACAGCAAGAGTGGTAGAAAAAATATTTATTAGTTTATGAAGCTTTTATTATTTAGTCGAAATTAAAAATATATATAAAGTAAGTTAAATGTATAAAAAAAAATTCATTTACAAATGCTACTTAAAATAATCTTTATATATTGAATGTGATTGATAAATCAATGTCAATAAGAGATTGGTAAGAAAAAATATTATATTAAGAATGATTATTCCCTAAGGCAATCAGGACACCACATTCTTCATCAGGTACGACTATAAATGCCATGGGTGTGGGGTGTGGTTTCGGCTCTTACTCGGGCAAATTAAACAGTTGTTACATTGTTTTCCTGCACGAGTGCGTGCTTTATGCGGGATATAGCGTGAAGCTACAAAAAAACTTTTTTTCCAATATACCGCCAACTAGTGTTAAAACACTCTGTTCAGAATTTCAGACAGTATATAGAGAAACTTAAACGTGATGGAGAAACGTCTTATATAATTAGTATCCTATCTCAGCGTCTCTCCATCACTAGGGATATAATAATTACCGTTTCAGTCATGAATATTATGGGAATATTGCCGTTTCGGAGATTAATAATTCCGTTTGTATTTATGCCGCTTGATATCTGATTAATTCGTAATAAAGTCTATGCTACACACGCTTGCTTGGTATAAGCATTCTAGACACTGTTTTTTCAGGTTCCCAGGTTCCTTTTGCCAACCCTGCCATGTGCGGGATGCACCGTGCTGCTAAATAAAAAGAGATAGAAGAGAGAGAGAGAAGATAAAATCAGGAGTAAATGTCACTTAATTCGCATTGTCCTGGAAATTAAGCGGGCGTGGGCAGTGTCTTAATAGTAGATTTTCTCTGTCTATCCTGCTATACATTTTGTACGAAGTGAGTTTTGTTTGATTAGCGGTATAATTACACCATCGTCTCTTTGTCTGGATAAAAAAATGTTTTGAGTTTTGAAATAAGTACCTACAGGATTAAGAGCTTTAGGCTTCATCATTATTATATCCTTGTTCATCTTAAGAAATCTTTGTCTAAAAAATTTACTCTTGCTTTCATATAAAAAAAATCACTTATTATCCTTAATGTCTGCCAGTAAGTCCTACTGATATTATAAATGCGAAAGTTTATAAAGGTGAATGTTTGTTTCACTTTCACGCAGAAACTACTATACGAATTTAAATAAGACTTTACAGTTATATAGCTTACACATCAAAATAACACAAAGGCTACAATTTATACAAGTGTAGTTTTTTTTTAATTTGGCTAACATACGAGTATATCAACAACTTTAAGCGGGCGAAGCCGTGTAAAAATACAAATAATTTATTCCGTTCTCTAGTACCTACACAAAATGGTGAGAATTTCTGGTAAACATTCACTAGTATACAATAAAACATACCACGAATTCACACTATTTCCATTTTCTAATTCACCCTCCAAATATACTCCACTTTAGTCATAATTGCAATGGCGACATAATCAACCCGCGTAATTTGAATCACTAATATACCTTAGCTGAGTAAATATCACGATTAATTATTAACGGATATAATTGTTCAAATTGTCTATTTGTGAAGCGTATTTTGTATGTAAATTGATAGGATTTTCGTAATTTACTAACGGAATGGTAATTTGTTAACGGATTTAACGGATTTAATGTTTTAGTATTAGGTAATTAGGATGATTGAAGTTGCAATTCTTATTCGGGACTATAAATTGCTTTAATTTCTTTGCTGTGATAAAAAAGATAAGGCGCGATTACGTGTTGATTGGCGGAGCTCAACGCCGTACTTCGTCTTTTTACCAGAGAAACTGAAAATAGTTCATTCACCCGGGTGAGAATCGAACCTTCAGCCGTCGTGTTTACAGTCAGACGCTGTGGCCTCAGGGTGGCGACATAAATAAATTAAGTGAAAACGAAATATATAAATTACTACCGATGATGGTAGCAAACTGGTGCGAGATGAACGTCAGATTAATTTGAAAATTAATCAGTCTCGGTAACGAATATGATGAACATATTCCGTTATAATGTATATATTTCCATATTTTATAATACAGACTTCACTGCAGAAGAAAACTACTTATCATAAATAATATTTAAATAATTTCTGTAAATCTAATGGAACAGAATTGAAGCTGTGTTCTTCTGAAGCCTCATAAAGCTATTATTATGCCAATCTAACATTTCTTTTTTCGTTCTAGTCTGAGCTCACTGTATAGAAAATTGTAATTTCCTTTTGAGACAATGAAAATGAAAATATTCGTCTCAAATAACAATTAAATCTACAAGTTCTCTGTCCTGGTGATTAAAATAAATATTATTTCTAAAATATCTAAAAACACTCACCATCGTATATCACTCCTTTGACCAGTTCCTCAGTTTCAAAGACCGAATGACTGACCGTTACATTGATGTCACTATTTCGTTCACTCAGAGTCACTATGCCGTTACTGTCACTTGGAATCCTCGCGAAAGAACAAGCATCGCCCACCGTACGTTCATTAACACTTGGCTCACTGACTGTCGAAGAAACTCCGTCAGTTGTCGTCGCTTCGTCGTAAGTATCATCTGAAACTTCTAAATTAGTTTCTATTTCTCTGTTACTCTCTTCTTTATCTATTTCTTTATATGTAGGTGGACCGGGAGACCTCCCAGGAGCAGGATCCCCACTGGGTAAGTTAAGGGTGGAACTATAAGGTAGCAATGCTAAAATTATCACTGTTAAAATAACAATAGGAGATCTGTTCATCTTGAATTTGGTCGGACTTTTGAAGCGTTTGGTCAGAATGGCTTGGCATTGCTTTTGCGATGGCATCGCATGTGTAATAGTCATTTTATGTTTGTATCATTTCTGGGTGTTGCTTGGTGGTTGTGAACGTTCATCATCATCTGAAATGGAAAGATAAAGTTGTATATATAAATATGTACATTAATATCTTTTCAGTAAATCACAGATATATTATATTGTATTTCATATTGAAATTGTATTTTTTATTATTTAAGATTTAATAAAGAAATGACAAGTAGAACCTAATATTAACACATTTCTTTCATAATAATAATTTACATTTTAATAAATATTAATCATATATTTTAAACCAAAACTCCAAATTACGGTTAAATATCATATCGATTTAAATTTTAAACAAACATAATATTTATGGTAAAACTGACACCGTTCAGTGCATTTGTGAATCAAAATGTAAATTTTAAGAGCACTCCTCAAAAAGACCGCTAAAGAGTGTCGTTTGCATAATATTAACATATTTACATGATGAAACACGTGTTTTTTTAACTAAATATTCTTTTGAATCACATTCTTGCTCTACAGTACAAATTGGATGAGTTTTGAACGTGTATTTTTGTAGTAACTGTTATAGCTTCACCCTTACCCTGCAATGGAGTATAAAATATACAATAAGGCAGAGTAAGCAGAAAGAATGCAGTACTATTAGCCACTCCGTTCTCTACTCATCATTTCATTTAGTTCCTCCTCGTGAGGATCACACCCACAATCATAACGTTTATATTCTGACGCTTATATCATATATTATGTTTGTTTATATCACTATTTTCACTATACAATCAAAAGTAGTTCTTGGTCTATCAACAAAAAATCTTAATTAATATAAATCTTCTTTATCAGTTCTACATTTAACACTTACTTCGTAGATTGAGTTGTTAATTATTACTTAAAGCTCACTTTAATCTGAAGCAATAACATCAATCATTCTGTTTGCGCAAACATGTTTTTCAAGATGAAAAAACATTTTGGGACGGGATGCTAAAAGATTGGTCTTGCTTTTGTGCAGCTAACCCATTTCCTATACAGAGGCTTCTCTTTATTTTGATTTATACCCGAAATTTCATATATATTTAACATGCTTCTATTAGGTCAATTAATAACCAAAGAACATCACTTGAAATATCAAAGAAATGTAATAAACGAATCAGATACTTCTCAAGTTTACAATGATTGTCTTCAACCTAGTCATCAAATTACCAAAGATTTTTAATTTAATATACTTATGTATATGTTAACCAGAGATCTCTAGAGAGCTTCACGCGGTATTTCACACATATTAGACAGAGTGAAGCCAGTGTTAAAACACTCCGTTTCCCACTTTTAGAGATAGTGGAAAAAGAATCTAAAAGTAATATATGTCCATTTCTGTGGTAGCAATCCATCCATTTAGACATTTTTGGCCTATAGATGTTTAATAACGTCCTGTAGATGTTTAACTCACCACTGTCAAGTAGAAAAACCACTTTAATAATAAAAAGTTTACTTTTTTGTACTTCAGCTGTATTCTGCACATAGCGAAGTAGGAATCTCGGAACCTAGTATGGAGACACCCCGTTTCATTAAGATACTTCACTCCCCCACTTTCCCCCGAATTATCGAGGTATTGCGTGTTGAGTGACGGAACTTAACGCCGCTTTTTGCCTTGTACCATAGCGAGGAAATGACAATATGGAATATTGACGAACTCGTATTAAAAATGTTGTTATCATAAAAACACAAAATTCAACCTATCTTGTCACAATATTATTGCAAATGGCCGAGTAATTTCTTACAAATTCGTATAACGCTTCTTTTTTTAATAGAGTAAGTATATTATAAGGGTCATAATCAGAAAAGTGGACATTTTCGAATTCGTAACGTAACTGATAAGTAACAACACTGATAAAGTTTGTTACGAAACTGATGACATAAGGCATTATACACAACAAAATAACGATATTATATGAATAAAACTATTGTTTTTTTTATTTAATGAGACACAGATCAAAATTTTAAAGGTCCAATCGTTGAATTAACAGATTATAAATGTACGAAGAAAACATAACAAAGTGAGAATATTAACAATATAATAATGCTGGTTCGTAACGTAATAAACTTATATTTCTAGTTAGAGATCACAAAGTTAATGATAAAATTAAATTCACTTTAAAATATATCAAAATTTGAGTCGTTATCATTGGAATTAAGTTTAATTCTTTGTAAGTGTTTATTCCGCATATCTTCATATTTAATAGGATTGGTCTTTTTAAGACGTTCTCTATATCTAAAA
>HE669590.1:71966-105562 GCA_000313835.2 Heliconius melpomene melpomene
ATCAAAAAATAAAAATCACAAAATCACAACTAATTTCAGAAAGAATAAAAATAAATTTTAACTAAATCGGTTCAGCTGTTTCTGAGATTAGCGTGCACAAACACATAGACAAACAAGCAAACAAGCAAAAAAACTTAAAAATCATTATTTTTGGTAACTTTACGTTATGAAAAGTCACTAATAGTTTTTTTCATATGCCAGCAATTTTTTTTTCTTATATACATATCTTCCATATACAAGCACCGGTTCGACAAAATTTTATTATAAACATATATAAGAAAACATTGGTACCGTAATTGTGAACTAGGCTTCATATTTTCTCAGTTTCGTTACGAAACGAAATATAACGAAATTGAGAATGAAGTCTGAGAAATTCTAACCTTTTTAAATATTTGCTCATAAGCCACGTGTTGCATGTGCAAGCACTGACGTTCTTTTTTGAGATTTTGTAAAAAGAAGCAAATAACATAAACAAGAAAACGAAATTATAGAATACTTACCAAAATAAAAGCCGTTTATAACCCTGAGATGTAATTTTACGCATTCCCTTTAAAACATTTGAACCCCTCAACTGCTGCGAGAACACTACTGGTTGTAGCTACGATAGCATTGACTTTTACAATTATGGTGCCACAATAAAAACTAATATTAAATACCATCCAAAATAATTGCGTTCATATTTTAATTGTACGTTACTAGCCCTGAGTAACAAAAAGACAATATTTTGGGACAAATTTACTTAATTAATATATATTATTTATTAAATAATGTATCAATAAAAGTAGTTCTATTTAATATTATGCATAAAGTAAAGTAATATAAACATATCTGAAATCAAATAAAACCATAAATATTCGTAACAAATCAATTTTTAAAAAGTAAAGTGGTGAATGGGACACGAAAAATTGTATGGAAGCATTTTGAAAAGTTTTTTGCAACTAACAAAAAATACTATTAAAAGCCTTAATACATTTAAAATATTACAAAAATCTTTAAGTTAATAAGTAAATTTATCTTAAATGGCAAAATATTTAAATTATCTTTAAAATTGTATTTTTAAAACGCATTCAAAGTAGCGGGACAAGAAAAGACACAAAATGTGCACTTTTTCTGATTATGACCCATAAACGAAAATTCGTGTCTGCTACGAAATACGAAAATTAGCTAAAAAAAATATACGTAACTAATGATCCTCTACCATCGTTACTAAGAAAACGATCATAAATAACAAAATTATTAATTGAAATGTTGCCAAAAAATACATTTTCATATTTTTTGCAAGAAATGATAAAATCTGATTCTCGTAGACGTTATTATTAATGTCCACCATTAGCTACCGTTAAAAAACTTTGCTAACTTTCTTGCGATTCGTGTTTTCAAGACTTTAATCCACTAACTAATTGTTATTGTTTTATTGCATTGACGACTATTATATGGGTGATTGAGTCATATAGTATTAAAGGTAGTGGATTCGATTTCTAAAATATACGGCATTTTGAATATTTAAAGAGGCTGTCTGTAAAAGTAATGGTTGTGGGTTCTATTCAACAAGGGGGAATAAATAAAATAATTTCTTCGTTCTGGTAACAAGACAAAGCGCGACGTTCAGTTACGCCAATATGCCGTTCGTGAAAAATGGAGGAAACAAACATTAAAAGCAAACTAACAAAGGTGAATGGAGTGTCTTGATATTACGATGTCGCTATTTAATTTGTTATGTAAAAAAAGTAAATACCTTTATTTACCGAAATTTGGCATTTAGGTTCCTTGTGGTATAGTGGTAAAATATAATTTTCCGAAATTTTACTATTTACAAAAACAATTTATTATATTAATATGTGGTAGGTATATTTATGTACCATTTAATAAATATAGTAAGTAATTATATTAATCAACTCTATCAATTATACAACTCTCCAGCACTATTGAGCTAGCTTACCGCTGATTTATAATATTACTATAGAGATCCCGAGTACATGGTAAACCACTATTAATTTCAATAAGAGGTTTGACGTAGTTGAGATTTATTTAATTGTATAGTAAAAATTTAATTAAATTAACTTCACGCTGTATCCCGCAACAGGGAACGCCAGGTCCTTGCCTTAGTGCCAGAGTGAAGAAATGAAAATATTAAAAAATAACATTTATTCCTTTGAGTGGTAAATGAATTATCGAACCCACAATCGTTACGTTATAGTCACACAGTTTCCATTAGGGTAAAATTCCATTTCCTCGCCCTCGTAACAACACATAACGCATCGCTAAGTCCCGCCATTCAACACGAAATATCACGAAAATCAAACAAAAAGAGGAACAGAGTGTTTTAGCACTATGCTGCTGTCTATACTGCTATATGCAGGATACAAAGTGAAGCAGTATTGGTGTCCGATTGACCTGAAATTTGGCTTAAAGCTTCTACTACATTAGAAATTACGTAATATAATCAATATTGTTGTTTATCCAAAATGACCGCACCTGCCGCATAACCCACTTAATATGGGTGTCAAATGAAAAGTTGGTATTTGTAAAATAAAATACACCATGAAAAAATATCTAGAAATTTAATATTAAGATAAGTTGAATAGGTTTTCAGTTGGTAATTTAATTTGTTTTTTTTAAACATTTTTTTTAAACCTGCCTCTACTCGTTTTGACACAGTGTGATTTTTTTGCTTCACGCTATATCCCGCACATATCTGAGGGAACCTGTGAACCTAGTGTTAAGACAATCCGCTCCTATTAAGACTTTCATTCTCCACTCTCCACCGAATTTTGGAGGTATTGCGTGGTGTTGAGTGGTGAAAATCAACACATCCCTTTGCATCGTTACCGGAGCGAGGAAATGAAAACATTAAACATTTAATTTTAATTGGGAATCGAACCCGCAACCTTTCGCGCTTGTAGTCACACTCTTATACCCCTGCACTACAGCTGGCTTCTGTAATGTTATTAAAAAAAATATTATTATTTTACTTTATCTAGGCTTTTTTTTTAGATAGTTATAGGTCTTTTTTACACATTTTTGTGGCGTGCTAAGTGCCTACTAAAACCAAAAATATTAAAAAATATTGAGCACCTACAGAAACAAATGTTCAACTTTGCCTTGCCAGTCTTAGTTTAGGTTCCCATAGTACGTACTTACAGTATGTAAAAGAAAATTAAAAATCCTTAGGCTTATCCCATCGTAGACGTTTTCCAGACAAGCAATGCAATAGAATACAAATATTTTTTAGACTTCTGTTACAACAAAAATCATGGACTGTACCAGCCGTGAATACTAAAGAGATAAATCTAGGTTTGTTTAAGGTTACATAAAGTAGATTTGAATACAATTTTCTTGGTTTTCTTTTATTTCTTTTTTTTTTGTCTTTCTTAATTTTTTTTTAGCTTCACGCTCGTCTTAAGATACTTCCATTCCTTATTTCTGAAGGCATTATTTGTTGAGTGGCGTAACTCTACGCCGCGGTCCTATTTTCTCTCTTCCAGAAGCAAGAGAGATAAAAAAGACGATTTTAGCTTTGACTGTAGCGCGAAGATTATGGGTCCGATCGTGGGGATCGGACCCATAATCGGATCTCGAGGGATTAAATTATTATTTCTTAATATTATAATTTCTTTGCTCTGGCACCTAGACAAAAACCTGGCGTTGAGTTCCGCCACTCAACACACAATGCTACGAAAAATTTAGCGAAACGTGGAAAACGGAGTATCTAAACACCAGGGTTCATTTGCCCTGCTGTATTTTATATAAATTTTAACGTCTGTTATTTCGTATGTTTTAATCGTCTGTTTTAACCACAAAATTTAGATAAATTATGTTATCTATGGATTTTATTGCTAAATCTTGTACTTTACATATTAAGCCACGAGTGTTAATGACTTTTTTTCCTTAAATTTTTTTATTGTAGAAGATTAATGTTAAATAAATACCTTTTTTAAGTAGGCCAAGATTTTCAATCTTCACCAAACAATCCGAATGTTATATTTAATTCTTCTTAACCTAGAACCAAATTAAGGTAATCTTTCGAATTTTGTGGAGCCAAAGATAAGATACATAGTTCAGCTATTTACTCCACTCTCCGTTCATATAGAAAAAATATTTAATTGTCAAGGCATCAAGGTTAATTCTCTTTTCAGATTGAAATAATTAAATAAAAAAAAATTAGATTGATAATAATTAAATTTAAATACTTACTAAGTGAAACTAAAAAAAAAATAGTTCCATATCAGGAATCTACGTTTGCTTCAAACAATCAAATATATTATAACAGCGTCACAATAGCTTCAGTTTGTTTGTTGAAACTAAATTTATGATAATCATCACGACGTACCATAATACTGCACCAACAGGAAAGATATTGCGTATGTAACCGACTTCTGTAAAAGGAGGTTATCAATTTTTTTTTTATGTTTCTTACCTCATAACTTTTGAAACTTGAACTTTTGGGTGAACCGATTTTGATATTTTTTTTTATTTCAAAGGTGAGGCTTCGGGTGGTCCCATTTTTCTTCAAAATTCACTTAAAAATTATAAAACATTTGTACAATTATTTTTCACTTTTTAGTTCGTTGTTAGAAGTCGGTTTTTCTTTTTGTTAAACATTATTACATGAAGTCTTAATTGACGAAAGAAATACAGGTGACCAAATATCGATTTGAAAGAATATAGCTCTTTTTGTCACAAATGTCAAAATTTAATAGTTTAACAGGCTTAACGGCTTTAACAGGCTTAAATTTTTTTCTCATCGTATTTGAAATTACATTAAATTTTATTTTAAAAGAGCGCGGTAGATTGTTTGTATTTTTTTGTGGGTAAATGAAAAAAGTTAAAATTATTTTGTCCCCCAAAATGGCTTCGAACATACAATCATCGTTTACAATGTGTTTTTTGTGGCGATGTGACTAGTATATACCAGTCACAGCGCCACGACTACCTTAAATTTTAATATAAAGTAAATATTTTCCACTTCTCTTATCTGTACGTACTGTAGAAAATTAATTCTCCATTTAAAACATCAAGTAGAACATCAAAACAGATTTTCTATGTCCACATTACGTTGCTATACATCCGTAAAGTATGCATATATTACGTGATGACTTTTTACGATAAAAAACGTAACTTAAATACTTAACGTAACTCAGTACCGCCGACAGAAAGTTCGTTTCATAGATTTTATGTACACATCAAATAAGATAAGACAAATAGAATAGTATTTTGACAAGCAAATTAAATATTTCTTGTGTACAAATGTCTATGCAAATATTATTAATGTCAAGGCATGTTATTTCTATATGAGTTTAATATTATTTTGGTCAACAAAAAAGATAGTGTCAGTAAACTCTGGTAATGATATCTCTTAAATTTTTATTATATTGGAATTTACGTGACAAATTCCGTAGATAAAAAAATACTTTGACAAAATGAAAATGATATCTTTTTTTAAAAGGTAACAAACTGAAAATAATGATAATTATACAGTAAATGTTATACCTACAATACTTTAATTTTTCAACGCCTACGTTTTACATTTTGATATTTTCAAAAGATCTATATATTCGTCTCATGGATCAGTCAGTATGTAAACGCTACAGATTGTAGGTTCGATTACCACTCGCGGAAATAAAATATGCAATATTTTTATTTAGCAAAGCGCTCCTCCAGAACGGCAGAAAATGGATTGTGCCCCAATGACAGCGTTAAAAGCGTTAAGTTAATAGCGTTAAGTTAACAGCGTTAAGTTAATAAAAATATCTATTTCAATTTGCCCCTACCTTCTCAATAGGTAAGTACGAAAGGGCAAGACAGTATTAGATAAAGCGGTATAGTGTCGTTGGAATGTTCGTGAAACGGGTCGATTCAGCCAAGGTTAGATGCGAAAAAACCTGGCACGCGGTCACACCGAATGCTTATAGAAATTATAATATAATTTATATAGATAGATATATTTCTTTTTTATTATAGAAAATTGTCGTTTTATACAAAATTACTACAATTACAAAATAAATAGTTATTTGGTCCTTATTATTATATTTGGTTAGGTTGTGAGAGTAGCTCTGATAGAGGAGTCGAGAGTTAAGGGCTCGTTAAAATTGAGTCTTAGGTCAAGTCACAGGTCATGCCACTCACATGATGAATCTAAGGAAAACTAAAAAAATATATTATTATATATTTTCTCATTTAAAACAATAATAAAATCTAAGCGGTAAATTTAAAAATAAAGTTTTAAACAAAATTGGAAACCAATATTAATTCGGGAAAGTGATTGTATCTCAATTATTTCCATTTCTCATTCTCATTTATCAATTTTTACGGTCCTTATAACTCTTATCCTTGGCACTATAGTAGAAGATTCTTGAAGTTTCTAATTTTCCTACTTAAAAATTGTTTCAAAGAACGATCATTTGGCGTAAGAAAGTGCTGTTTATTTTTGTTATTTTATAACATTTTTAAATTTGAAGCGACCATAAACTAGATACGTTGTTTTTTTTCTGCTGAACTTTAAATTTCTGTTTTAAGTATAAAACAAAGTCATTTATGAAAGTTTGTGAGGGTGGATGTTTGTTCAACTTTCAGGCAAAAACTACTGAACTAATAATAAAACTGATATATAAGTTACGTATAATTTGGATATAATATTATAATAATAAGCCGTGCGAAGCCAATTTCAAGTCTATTTTCCCACTGAAACTATAAAATAATCTTAATAGTGAAGCCCATATGAGATAAAAAACTAGTATATTTATAAATATAAACATGTAAAAAGAACTTTAAAACCTTTTTAAATCCACGTGACATCATGATCCTGCCATGTCAGAGAGAGCTTGTGAAACTTTATTTAGATTGCCGTCTCCTGTCTTTGTATAATGTCAATAAGCTTTCACCTAACGTTTGACATAGATTGATTCTAGAATGTTGTATTCTATAATTTTATTAAATTGTAGTTTATATGGTTTTTAGGTTCCGAAAGGGTGAAATTTAGTAATAAAATTTACTAAGAACTCGCTGTCCATCCGTTCGTCTGGTCTATCCGTATATCTCTGTTGCCGTTATTACAACAAATGTTTAAAAAAGAGAACGAAATAAATATTTAAGGGGGCTCTAATACAACCAACGGGTTTTTAGCTCCTTTTTAATGGATGATGGTCAAGTCCAACTCGCACTTGGCAAATTTAAAGATATATGTACGTTTATTAAAAACAACTTGAAATCAGTGAAAACAAACGATTCAAATACCATGTCTGAATGAATAAACTGAATTAACCGAACTAATTGTTACTTTTTCTGTACATAGACCTAAAAAAGAAAGTAGCATAAAGTATCAAAAAGCAGAAAATCTAAGAAAGTAGCCGAAAGATTTAAAGAAAGTACCCAAATCATTGGAATAAAAACGATCTACTTCTTCTAGTTTAGCTTTTACAATACAGTGTAAGCGCAGTCCACTTTACAAATGGGGTTGGCCTATTGTCTCATAGACTATGCTTGTAACCGTGTACTCGCTGTTCTCAAACAATGCTCATGTCATTTACTTGCGTTAGGTACTCGGGGTTTTTCGGTTTTTTATGTACCGGTTAAAATAAAGATTTTATGTTTGTATTTAATTTTTTTTTAAATGTCTAATGATAAATATTTTCTGATATAACGCTATATTTTTGTTATCTGTACTTTTTTCTGTTACTGAGTGGCAGGCAGACTACGCACAGATGAAAGGATAAAAGCGTAGACCTCTCACATTTGGTTCCCTTGGTTGTAGGTTCCCTGAAGAGTAAGACTATATTTTTTTCCGAAATTCCTACAGGAACGGGAAAACACTGAATTTTTACTTTTTTCGCAAAAAATAGTAGTAGAAAGTCTAATATAAAGCCAAGTATCCGTTTAACATACATATTATTATACTCATACAAGTAGAATACATTACATTTTCATACAACACATATACATCCTCTATGCATACATATATTAAATAAGACAATTTTCAAAAAAAATATCAACATTTTCCGATAAATTTTGCAACTCTAATAACAACAAACGTGAAAGCGGTCTTAGAGCGAAGGTCATGGAACAATACCCCCATATTTCTAAACAGTCTGACTCACGTTATTAACCTCAGTACCGTAAAGCCTGCAAAGGCAATCCCTTTAATGCTTGGTTTGTTTGAAATTTTTAAAAAAGGAGTATAGAATTATTTAATGTATAAAAATGTAACGTAAGTGTATGTAGGTTTGTATACTTGCGTCCACCATTTACTTGGAAACTAAAAATCTATAGTATATATTTTTGGTCAATGAATACATATATATTCCAACATAAGAAACAGTCTAGGTTTTATTAAAATCGGTTGTCTATGCATTTCGTACAATCTTCTTCATTGTGGCATTAATCCTGGCTTTTGCCAGTGTATGCCGTTCACTCAACCTGCTCTACTTTGCACCATCTTTCACTTCCTCGGCAGTTAGACCATTAACTCTCATGTCCTGTTTCCTTGGGCGTCCGGCACTTCTCACTTCAGGTGATACATCAGTCATGTAGCAAGGCAATTGCATCTGATATAATTCCTAGGTCGGTGCGCACGTGGTGGTGGCAAAACCATAACAAGCGACACTCTTGGAGCTAATCCGCAGATCGCTTACACGTCGTCGTCGTCTCGTCTACTCATTTCGCGATAATAATTAGCATGCTAGCATTACCATTTAATTTATATAATGCAAAAAAATGCTCTTTAATACTAGAATTTAGGGCGCTTTATTTATCTAAAAATAATTAATATATTTGATAAGTATGATAAATAACTTATAATTTCGATCTCTTGTTGAAAATATTTACATATTGTTACTAAAGATGTTTGATAACAATTATCACTAATGAGAAAAAGGGTAATCGATAAAATAGATAAAATGGGATAAATAGGCACCCATATTTTGTGGTCACGATCAAGCACGATTTGTTGGTTCAACCGTCGATGGGGGGATGATTATAATTTCATTTCCTCGCTCAGATACACAACGCAGCGTTGAGTTCCGCCATTTAACGCAATATCTTAAAATCTCGCCTACCTGCCTGCCTACTATGTGGAATAACACGAGTAGCTAGCTATTTTTACGTTTTAATTTCCTTTATAGCATAAACATAATATACACGATACTCTTAATTGACGTAAACATAACAATCTTGATAATGATAAGTAAATATTTGACATATCATTAAAATAAAGAACAGTGAAATGTTCTTTCTGTTTCTGTGAATTTAGCGCTGTAAGTGATTTTAACTTTATTACATTGTTTATTGAATAAGATAAATTGTTAAGCGGCATACATATTGACGGAAATTATTTATTTTTTTTATTTTTATAATTTTTTTAATCAGAATTATTTTTTTTAGCTACATGATTTTACCCTCCCGAGGGAACCTAGTGTTAGGATATTCCGACAATATTATTAGCTTCTAAATTTGACTGTCGTGTTCACCAATTTGAGAGAAACGAGAAAGAGTGGTACAGATGATGGAGATATCTTCATAGTATTGTTTTATGAAAAAATATCTAAATGTATTTAACAAAATAAAGACTCATTCGCCCGCTTGAACTACATATTTACTAACCTACTAATCTGCAATACTTCGTTTATATAATTTAAAAAATAATATCTATATATAAGTATATAGTTTTTATAGCAATTTTGTCGAAAATTCTTTTAATTGGTATAACTTTTTTATTTATAAGCCGATCGAAATAAAACAAGCACTTAATGTTAAGAGAAGCTTTCCATAATACAATAGTGAAAACTGTAATTTAATTGGTTATGCTGTTTCTCAGATTAGCGTGAACAAATGCACTAATGCACAGACAAACAGATAAAATTTTAAAAATCATTGTGTTTGGTCTTATTACCCCAATAAATACCACCAATATATTTTTTTTGTTGTTTTGTTGTAGTGTATCTCTAGTTAAACTTTAATTTTATAAATGTTGGAAAATTGTTGTTTTAAATCTTACATTATTATTTTTTTATTAAATGTAGTAATTATATTTATATTAAATTAAATTAAAATAACTAACTACTTCTTTCAGCCACAATGCACAATGTAATACAAGCTTTATGTTAATTGAAACAATGTAATATATATATTTGAACAAGTCAATATAAATACTAGTTTCGAAATGAATTATGATCTTATTATAGTTTTGACTTTACAATATGCAGTTCGAGGAAAGAATTTGTGATAATTATACTAAAAAAACCATTGACATCTTAAAAGATGTGCCCAAGAAGGATATGTGCCCTATCGTTCAGCAATCTGTCAAGAATATAGTACGAAATGAAAATTATTTATACTATGAAATTGATAACAGGATTATATCAAGCGATGGTGGAAATTTTTTGGGTGATTTAATGGAAATTATTATCAAAGGAAAAACAAAAAAGGGTGATAAAGAGGACTATATATTTGTAAAACATATTATACCAGAAGAAGGAATTCTTAAAGGAATGCTTCATATAGATGTGTGTTACGCTAAAGAATTTTTCATGTACGCCCAATTAAGAACTACCTATGATGAACTTTACACTGAATCCAATATTTCTGCAAGGGATCGGTTGAGGAAAGTCAAATGCTACGATTGCAATAATCATGTTATCCTCCTGGAAAATTTATCTCGCAAAGGTTTTAAAGTATTGAATAGAATGGACGTCGTACCTCTAAATTTCACCGAAGACGCAATAAAGCAAATAGCAAAGTTTCACGCACTATCATTTGTTTTGGAACATAAAAGACCAGAGTATTTTGAAAAAGAAATCAAAACCTTTCGATTGCCTTACACAATCGACGATGGTGAGGAACTTCTTAATAATTGGAGAAACTTAATTGTGACTGTGGTTGACGAAGCATTTAAATATATTAGTGATGACAAGAAAGATAAACGAGATATCGTTGCAGAGAAGACTTTGGACAAATTCCCCAAATATTTGACTGGTAAACTTGGAGAAGTCAGATGTATATGTCACATGGACCTTAGGCTTAACAATATACTAATGAGAGAAAATGTGAGTTTAATTCTATATTCTCAATATATATATATATATATATATATATTAGCTAATATTCTGTGTCAGGCGCGGGCCAATGAAATGGTATTTTCCTGTGAACGCGATTATTGCACTTAATTAATTTTGTTGTCCCGTTCTGTTAAGATATATAAAAGTGACATTTTGTGATATATGCTAATTATGAATTTATTTTATTATTTAATTTTATTTTTACAGATTGATCAGGAAATTGAAACAGTCTTAATTGATTATCAACTAATGGGATACAATACTCCAGTACTGGATATAATATACCTCCTTTACACCAGTACAGATAGGCAGTTCAGAAAGAAGCATATGGAATATCTAAAGGACATATATTACAAGACATTAAGAAACCACGCGCTAATGTTTAATTTGGATATAGAGACAAAATTCCCAAGAAATTTGTTTGAGAAGGAATTTAAAGAATGCTTGGACTTTGGACTGATGGTCGCCACATATGTTCTGCCTTTTATTTTAACAGATGATCCAGACGTGTTAAAAAACAATTCAGATCTCAAAAATACAAAGGTTAACAAAGTTTTCAATGACAGAATCAATGAAATTTTGGAAGAATTTATAGAGTGGGGAATTTTGTAATTATGAACATAATAAAGTTTTGTTTATATTTTTCTCTTCATTTAAACTGATATATTATTCAGGGAACCAATCATAATGCAATCTAAAAGATATATTTCATGTTCAAAAGGCATTTTAATGAACGCTCTTGGCTTATTATACTCACTTTTAAAAATCATTCGTTTCTTTATTATAAATTTTATTGTATAAAAAGAAGGCTATAATAATAAAATACAATTGAGGCCAGTCGTGGCGCAGGGGCATACGGGGAGACTGTAAAATCGAGTGGTTGTGGGTTCACTCCCCACTAGAGGATAGGAGGAGGATGAAATATTTATTTAAATTTATAGTTCCATTTCTTTGCTCTGGTGTCGAGGCAAAGCACGGCGTTGAGTTCCACCATTCAACATGCAATGCGTCCAGAATTCTGCCGTGCCTCCAGAATTCCGCCGAAGTCTGGAGGCACGGAGTGTCTTAACGCTAGGTAACCTCTGCCTAACTTACCAGCATCTTTTTTTAGCTTCACGTTTTATTACAAGTCAGTCGTGGCACAGCGACACAAGTTTGTGACCGTAAATGCGACAGGTATTGGGTTCAATTTCCACTACAGGAAATGAAATAATAATACTATTTTCATTACCTCGCTTTAATACTGAGATAAAGTGTGGCGTTGAATTCCACTAATCATCACGTGTCTCCAAAATCAAGCGGAAATGGATGGATGGAATGGAATGGAGAATAAGCAATAAAGCAGCAGCAGCTTGTCAATGTAAATGTAGCGCGGTTTCAAAGCACTACGTTCCCCGTTTTCTACCAAAAAAATGAACCATTGCGTGTTAAGAGACGGATCTCAAAATCACACTTTGTTTTTCTAGAGAGAGGGGGAGATTAAAATATTTCATTACATCTAGTGGGAATCAAATCTTCTACTATCACATTCACAGTCATAAACAGTCCACTGCGCCAATATAGTCTCATATTAATCGCACAATGACGACCATTCCACTAGAAACATACAAAAAATCGTATACATGAAAGAGAAGGAAGATTATAACAAAAAATTGCTTAAGGAATATGAACTTTAATTTAATCTCAGTAAAGTGATTTTTTATTATTCATAACATTAAGCATCATTGTGCAATGACACAAGTAGACGAAACGTGTGTTCTGTCAGCCAGTTGTCCGTCGTTTGTCGTATTAAGTGGCTTGTTATCAATTATCTCTTATCTATTTTCTTATCAAATACGTATCGAATAAGTTGTGAACTAAAGTAACTGATACTAAAGTAACGTATGGCTTATATATCGAGTGTTTTATTAATAGCCCTCTACATAACCTATTAGAATAACCTAAAATGGATCGTGATAATTACAAAAGTGATAAAGTTATATTAAAAGACGTACTGTCGGATAAAATACAAGGAAATATAGCGAATATTATAAAAAAGTTAGGTTATGTCACACATAGCATTGAAACAAAGAAAATATCGACTGGTGGAAACAATTTCTTGGGTGAACTGTACGAAATAAATATACGGGGCAAAATCAATGATATCGATAAAGAAAGCAATATTTTTTTAAAGCATATAATTTATAATGACGACTTTAAAGTATACTCCATACCCGAAGTTTATGCGAAAGAAGCATTTGTTTACACAGAACTTAGTAAAATCTTTCAAGAATTACAAGAGAATGCCAAAATTCCTTTGGAAGATAGATTCAAAATGGTTGAAAGTTACGATGAAACAAATTTGGAAGCCATAATACTTGTAAACTTAACTAAGGAGAGTTTCAAAACAATGTACAGGTTGGATGTTATGACTATAGAATTCGCCAAGTTGTCCATAGAACAACTTGCCAAATTCCACGGTCTATCCTTCGTGTTACAGAAGAAAAGACCGGAGTATTTTGAAGAGAAAATTAAACCTATAAAACAATCGTTTGTATACGACGAATACTGGAATGAATTTGTTAGAAATATGTGCAAAGTGTCAGTTTCAAAATTGAATGATGATATAAAGAAAAAAATGGCTAATTTCTTTGATATATCTTTAGAGAAATATCCAAAATATATGAACGGGACGGATATGCCATTTAAAGCTTTATGTCACGGCGATTATAAAATGAATAATATTCTGATGAGAGAAAGCGTGAGTAGTTTTATTCATGTTAAAAAAAACTTTAATCAACAGTTTCTATTGACCACTAAAATAATTTACGGTGTTCAGTTCTATTGAATATTTTCATATGTGGGGAATGAATTTTTCATTTTTTCGTTCTATTATCGAGACAAAACACGACGTTGAATTCCGCCACTCGATACGCAATGTCTCGCAATTTGGGTGGTGGGTGACTGCGTGGGAAACGGAGTGTTTTAACACTAGCTGCCTTCGGCCTACTCGGCTAAAGTAAAGCAAAAATAAAATGAAAATAAGAATAGAAAGCTAATAGAGCCTATAAGTGCCTTAAACTAGATGCAAAAGTTTGTCTGGAATATAATTTTTCCGAATATTTATCTTTTATTTTCTTTCGCGCCTTAAATTTCAATCAACTGACATTAACGAGCAAAGTTCCGACGCCTTGTTGCTGAGTCAGTAAATTCGTTCTAGTCCCCCTTAAAATTTGTTTTAAGTATCTATATAATTATGGAAGTTTATATAATTTAGAACGTCAGAAGTCACTGGTTCGCGTTTGTTCACGCTTTATCCCTCAAATGGCAGCATAGGAAGACGGATAATAGTGTTAAAGCAATCCCGCCCCACTCCCAACTTTCTGCCCCATTTTTATTGTATTTTCCGTGTTGTGATAAGATACAACGGCGCTCCTTACAACAAATACGAAAAATTCTGTTTTATATTATTGTTTTGCTCCGTGTACTTCACCGTGGACCTATGTAATACATGACTATGTAATAACGCAGCACTTTGTCTTACCATGTTGAAGAAACAAAAATTAACAAATATTTCCACAAGTTGGATTCGAATCTACAGTCATCACGCTACAATGGCTTTAATATTGTAACACCTAAATCAAGTATATAATAAATTGTTAGTGCATAAATCATAATCTAACCTATAATTATACTATAGAGTTCAATGAGTTATTCACTAAATGTATCTAATTAACTTGACGATCGATAACTAATATACCAAATTCTGTTTATTATAAGCTATGATAAAGCAATAAGTATTGGCAGAATATGAAAAATTATTTAAACTATTTTACGCTTTACCCAGCTAATAGCAGAGTAGACAGAAGACACCTAATATTTAACGAGATATTGAATGTTAAGTGGTGGAACACAACGCCGCAAGTAAGGAGCCGCTAATTTTGTGTACACTAGAAATAACCGATTATCATTTTTCACCTTTGAAGCACGGCGGTACGATACTGGGTACCGACATTCAATACACAATTTCTCGAAAATTGGTGCAAAACCGGAAGACGGAGTGCCTTAGCACCAGGTTCCATTTACCTACGGATACAGCGTGACATAAGAGAGAATACTCTACACTCTCTTAATATGCGTAAAAATGATTACTTTATGTTATGTGAAGTTTTTGATTTACGTTTCAATTTTATCGAAATGAACGAGCTTAATTAAAAAAAGTAATTTATTTGCTTCAAAATTTATTTGAAACGTGATCTTAATTGAAAATATAATTGGTTTTCTAAAACATTCTTAATACATTATAATTTAACAGAACTTTGAATTATATGTCACAGCTTATCGTATCTAGTTTTTAACCGCGACTTTGCCCCTGTAGTTAAATAGAAATAACATCTCGATATTCAATACCTTTTCAGTCAGGCCAGTTGTGGCGCAGAGGCACAAAGTATGACCGTAAACGTGACAGGTTGTGGGTTCGATTCCCACTCGAGGGAAAAAAATATTTAATAATTTCATTTCTTCGCTCCAGTGTAGAAGCAAAGCGCATTGAGCTTCGCCATTCAACACGCAATGCCTCCAGAATTCGGTGGAAAAAGGGGAACGGAGGTGTCTTAATGGGAACGGAGTATTATAACACTTGGTCCCCAGGTTCCCTCTGCTTATCCTGCTCTGCAAGGAATACACCGTGATGCTAAAACTATTTTTTCAAATTTAACCAGCACTTTCTGAGATTAGAGCATTGAAATAATCGAATTCTTTTAATATTAATATTAATATACAGTATATTTAGAATAGTAATTAATAAAATATTTTTTCTATTTTCAGGGTGGAGTAGTCACCGAAGTAATACCTATAGACTACCAACAAATCTACTACGGCTGCCCAATCATCGATCTCATATACTTTTTGTATGCGGCAAGCGACCGAGCTTTCAGAGAACAACACTTACTATACCTAAAGAACTTATATTTTGAAAGCTTAAGAGATTTTTTAAGTTTTTTCGATATAAATGTAAACGATTTTTGTACTAAAGAAAAATTTGATGAATGTTTTAAAAATAGTTTGGACTACGGTCTAATGTACACTCTGTATATGCTGCCAATGTTCTTCATATCAGATGACGTACCGGATCTAAGTAAGGATGAGCTTTTGGATATGACCATCACAGTGGATGAAAGCTTCTATGATAGGATGCAAGGGATCGTGGATGATTTTCTTGAATTAGGAATTATTTAAATTAAAAAGAATAATTTAAAATAATTAATAAGGCAGTCATGGCACGAGAATTAAATATGAGTGGAAATTGGTTAACGGAGTGAATTAACACTTAGGTTCTTTCGACCTTCAATGCTACATGCGGTATTGCCTTCAGAATTGGGCGGAAAGTGGGGAACGGTGTGTCTTAACACTAGGTTCCCTCTGCCTACCCTGCTGTATGCGGGATACAGGGTGAAAATGAAAAAAAAAATCCCTTTTGTGTAATAATATTGTGATAAATATCTCTAGTGTTGAGACACTATGCTTTCTTTTAGGCTGTTTACAAACCAAGTGGTTCAAGATGTTTTTTTAGTCATTATGTATTTTACTTTTAAGAGACTGAGATACAGTATTAAATGGTTTCCTTAACAGACACTGTTGTGACGTTTCATTTTTATTCCTGAAATGTTTTCATTAAAATTAAATGAAAAATTATAACAAATTAATACTTTTTTATTATTGTAATATTAGTATTTACATGTGGCTCTCTCGCATCAAATGGAAATAATTTGTATTCAAAAATTCTATGTGTCCAAAGTAACTCTGGCCGCAGCAGGTAGGTAAGCAGATATTTTTGCCGAACACCCTTATTCTTGCTTCAAACATCTAATAAAAAAATCAGCTTCACGCTGTATCCCGCACACAGCAGGTTAGACAGTGGGAACCTAGAGTACCTTCGTTCCCCACTTTCTGCCGAATTCTAGAGGCACTGCGTGTTGAGTGGCAGAACTTAACGCCGCGCTTTGCCTCGACACCAGAGCGAAGAAATGGAAATATAAATTTAAATAAATATTTCATCACCTCGAGTGGGGATCGAACTCTCAACCAGTCGGTTTTACAGTCACACTCTGCGGAAAAATACAAGAAGTAGATTCTAATATAAAACTGATCTGAGTGATTACTCACTCTTATTTAAGTCATGTGAGTAGCAGTACAAGTAACAATCCCTATAATGATAAATAAATATTTGATATATCATAAAAAATAGAGAACAGTCATTTTGTTTCTGTTAATTCACCACTGTTAGTCATTTTCACTTTATTGCATTGTTTATTAAATTAGTTTAATTGTCAGGCGGCGTTCATATTGACGAAAATATTTTTTTTATTATTAAGTATTTTTATATTATTAATGTAATAAGAATTTTATTTAGCTTCATGTTTTTTTCTGGTCGATGGAACTTAGTGTTAGGACACCCCTACAATATTATTGGCTTCTAAATTTGACAAACTATCTCGTACAATAATTTGTAATAAAATTGTATTGACTTACAAAAATATTTTACAAACTAGCGACCTGCTCACAGCTTTGCTCGCTTGAACTATATAATTATTAACTTACTAATCTGCATTACTATCGGTTATGTAATTTTAAAAACAATACCTACACCTATATAATTATTTGTACCTATTTTCTCGAACAACATTCTATTAAATGGTATAACTTTTTTATTTATAAGCCAATTGAAATAAAACAAACACTAAATGTTAAAAGGGAAGCTTGTCAAAATACAATAATGAAAATTTCAAATGAATTGTTTAAGCCGTTTCTGAGATAGAGCGTGAAAAACAGACGCATGAATAAACAAAATTCTAAAAAACACTTGTTTTTGGTTCTATTACGCCAACAAATACCACAAAACGGCATTTTCTATGTACAGACACCGACACCATATTATTTTATTATAAGTATGAATATAAATAAATTTCAATTTTATACACCTTGACAAATAAGCTGTTGTTATTTAAAATAATATAAATAAAATAATTAAATTAAAATACTTAATTGCTACTTTCAGCCATAATTCACAATGTAAAACCAGCTTTATGTTAATTAAATGTAAAATATATATTTGAACAAGTCAGTATATATACTGGTTCCGAAATGTATTGTGGGTCTTAGAATCGTTTTGACTTTACAATATGCAGCTCGAAGAAAGTATTTGTAATAATTATTCTAAAAAAACTATCGACATCTTAAAAGATGTGCCCAAGAAAGATATGTGCCCTATCGTCCAGCAATCTGTCAAGAACATAATACAAAACGAAAATTATATATACTATGAAATTGAAAACAGGATGATATCAAGCGATGGTGGTAACTTTTTGGGTGATTTAATGGAAATTAGTATTAAAGGAAAAACAAAGAAGGGTGAGAAAGAGAACCATATATTTGTGAAACATTGTACCAGAAGAAGGAGCTATTAAAGGAATGCTTCATATAGATGTTTGTTACGCTAAAGAATTTTTCATGTACGCCCAACTAAGAACTACCTATGATGAACTTTACACCGAATCCAATATTTCTGCAAGGGATCGGTTGAGGAAAGTCAAATGCTACGATTGCAATAATCATGTTATCCTCCTGGAAAATTTATCTCGCAAAGGCTTTAAAGTATTGAATAGAATGGATGTCGTACCTTTAAATTTCACCGAAGATGCAATTAAGCAAATAGCAATGTTTCACGCACTATCATTTGTTTTGGAACATAAGAGACCAGAGTATTTTGAAAAAGAAATCAAAACTTTTCGATCAGCTCAGACAATCGACGATGGTGAGGAATTTCTTAACAATTGGAGAAGCTTAATTGTGACTATGGTTGACGAAGCATTTAAATATATTAGTGATGACAAGAAAGATAAACGAGATATCGTTGCAGAGAAGACTTTGGACAAATTCCCCAAATATTTGACTGGTAAACTTGGAGAAGTCAGATGTATATGTCACATGGACCTTAGGCTTAACAATATACTAATGAGAGAGAATGTGAGTTTAATTCTGTCTTCTCAGTCATCAGCTTATATTCTGAGCCAGGCGTGGCCCAGCAATATGGCATTTCACAGTGAACGCGTTAGTTATTCGATCCTCACCCAGATATTAATTATACCTAATTATTTTTTTGTCCCGTTCTGATATCATACTTAGGAAGAGTAATTTATAAATCATATATATATTTAAAATGATAAATATTACAGTATTAATTAATTTGCTTTTTACAGGATGATCAAGAAATTGAAACAGTCTTAATTGATTATCAACTAATGGCATACAATACTCCAGTACTGGATATAATATATCTCCTTTACACCAGTACAGATAGGCAGTTCAGAAATAAACATATGGAATATCTAAAAGACTTATATTACAAGACATTACGAAACCACGCGTTAATGCTTAATTTGGATATAGAGACAAAGTTCCCAAGAAGTTTGTTTGAGAAGGAATTTGAAGAATGCTTGGACTATGGGCTGATGATCGCCACATACGTTCTACCTGTTATTTTAACAGACGATCCAGAAGTGTTAAAAAATGATTTTGATCTCCTAAAAGTAAAAGTTAACAAAGTTTTTAATAACAGGATGAATGAAATTTTAGAAGAATATATAGAGTGGGGAATTTTATAAGTTTTATAATAATAAAGCTGTTTACATAATTTCTGGTTTTTTTAGGTAGAGTGCTAGTGCTCAGACATTGCGTTCCTTGTTTATTTTTAATTTAAATTAAACGCAATATTTAGCTTTTCATATTAAGCAGATGAAAATAACATAATCCTTCATAAATCCAGATATATTATTCGGAGAACCAATCAAAAAGTAAGTCTAGATATTTCATGTTCAAAAGACTGTTTAATGAAAGCTCTAGGCTTATTATAATCACTTTTAAACAACATTCTTTTCTTGATAAGACATTTTATTGTACCGTATAATAATAAAATATAAAGTTAAGATATTATTGCATTCCATGCTGAATAGTAAAATTGACGTCATACTTCGTTTTTAGGGTTCCGTACCTCAAAAGGTAAAAACGTAATCCTGTAAGGTTTACCTTTTATTGTTTACTTTGTTTTTCGTCTGTCAAGAGCTTAAAGTTTATTTTCTCGGTATCGATAGAAGTAAGAGACTTGTGAAATTTAAACTGCACGTGGCTATTCATAAGTTTATTATTATACAGGATGGAATTGTCAGCACCACTTTAAATGAAACCACAGTTTTAACTACTCTATAAAAGCCTAATATAATTTTTTAAAAAAAAATCCTAAAAATGAAAAAGTTATTTTTTCAAACGAAATAAATAATAAAATTATGGCACGCACACACTTACCTGTCAAAGCGGCAACGTTGCATACGTATGTGTGTGTCACACGAAATACAGGTATGGATAAAAATCGTGAAATGAAAAAAAATCCTACGTCCAAACTGTAGGTAGGGTACCTTCTGAGGTACCTTGATAAATTTTTTAAATTCTGGGTTTGAAATATTTTATTCTATATGCAGTTTCAGTAAAAGGAGCGCTGCCTCTTCCACCCTGTATAGTTTTTCAAAATTTTAGACATTATAAATTGTAATAATTTAATAACAGCCTGTGTATCACCTATCAAAATAATATATATTATATACAGTGGGTAAAAAAAGTATTTGCACACCTAATTTTTTTGAAGTTACACACACAGTTACAGTTAATAGCTTAATCTATATATATTTAGAATTGATTATTAAAAATTCTTAGAAAACAGAAATAAAAAAATTAGATGGTAAAAACACCTTTTTAAAAGTCAAATAAGTATTTGCACACCAACCATTTCCTAGATACAATGTTATTCCCGCAACATTTTGTCACTTTAGGTAAAATGTGAACATTGTATGTATACATGAGAACATCGGGAAACGTATTCTAATAACGAGACATTTGTTTAGTGTTCAGAAAAAATCTTGAAGCCAACATGCCGAAAGAATTTGAACTGTCGATATCGACGCGTGAAGAAATTATTTTATTCCGTAATGAAGGTTGAAGTTATCGCCAAAACGGGTCAAATTTAAAGTTAAATTACTCGACTGTGTAGTAAATTATAAAAAACCGAGAAGAAATGGGTAGTGTTGAAAATAAGGAAAGGTCCGTTCTTCCGAAGAAGCTCAGTACGAGAGAAAGGCGACAAATTTTAAAACCGCTACAAAATAAACCATTTACAAGCGCTCAGAGCTTAGCAAATGATATCGCGTCAAGTTCAGGTAAGGTTGTCTGTGCCCAAACTGTAAGAAACGTACTGGGTAATGGTGGTCTTCGTAGCAGAACAGCGAGGAAAAATTCTTACATAAGTGAGGCCAATATAGCAAAAAGACTAACTTTCGCGAAAGAATACTTAAATACCCCTTTAGAATTTTGGTACAACTTTATTTTCTTCTGACGAAAGCAAATTTTATCTTTTTGGAACGGACAGACAAACATTTGTGTGGCGCAAGCCAAATACTGAACTTCAGGCGAAACATGTGCATAGTACAGTCAAACAGGGCGGTGGTCTTGTGATGGTTTGAGGCAGCATGACAGCAAATGGTGTGGGAAACTTGGCTTTTATCGAAGGAATAATGAAAGCAGTAGATTACGGTAAAGTGTTCCGCGATATTTTGTCTTGCAGCGCATCGAAATTAGGCGTAAGTGAGACATACTACTTTCAGTAGGACAATGATCCTAAGCATACAGCTTTGAAAACCTAAGGAATGGGTGATGTACAATGTCCGTAGAATGCTGAAAACTGAAATTGAAACAATTGAAAATTCATGGCATCTGCTGGATTAAAATTTGAGGAAAATGAAATTTTTAAATAAAAATGATTTGAAGGGTGCTTTGGTGGAGAAATGAATGGGCTCAAATCTCGATTTAAACAACGTCCAAATTATTGGAATCGATGCCAAAAGGATTGCAAGCCATCATTGATGCTAATGGAATGCACACAAAATATTAAGTGTCTTTTCTTACATTAATTATTGATTTTTTTTACAAAATACGTACAAGCCGGTTGGTGTGCAAATACTTATTTGACTTTAAAATATGTGTTTATACCGTCTCATTCTCTAATTTCTATTTGCTGAGAAATTTTATTATCCAATTCGAAATATATATAGATTAAGCTATTAAATACAATAATTAACTAAAAGCATTCTGTTTTTTTGTAGATGTAACATCAAAAAATTAGGGTGTGCAAATACTTTTTTTACCCACTGTACGTATTAGTTAGCTATCGACTCATATATATACATACACCTACCTAAATGATATGATAAAATTGGTAAAAACCTTTGATTTATTTAGCTATAAATTATTACCCATTTAGTTCACCCAAAAATAAATTCTTCATACCTACCTTTCAAAACGTTTAACATTAAAATCCACTTAGCCAAAACTCTATAATTATGCAACCGATTAAAAAAGATACCGCCTGTATACAGAAATAGATGCACAAAGCGCAGTTTATTTTTACTTAAATGAGGTTGAAATGTATTTCAAACGCGAACGATTAGTGTTCGGACACTCCGTCTCCCACTTTCCCCCGAATTCCTGAGGCATTGGGAGTTGAGTGGCGTAACTCAACGCCGCGCTTTGCGAGACCAGAGCAGGCGTATTATAATAAGTAAAATCTTCTGTTTGAATAAATAATAATTTGAATTTAATTTACAAGCATCGTTGCAGAGAAGACTTTGGACAAATTCCCCAAATATTTGACTGGTAAACTTGGAGAAGTCAGATGTATATGTCATATGATCTTAGGCTTAACGACATACTAATGAGAGAAAATGTGAGTTTAATTCTATATTCTCAATGTATATTTATTAGCTTATATTCTGAGCCAGGCGTAGGCCGTAAGTCAGGGCAGACCCAGTAAGATGGTATTTCACTGTGAACGCGTTAGTTATTCAATCCTCACCCGGATAATAATTACACCTAATTGTTTTTTTTTGTCCCGTTCTGGTGTCCTACTGAGGAAAAGAGTAATCATAAATCTATTTAAATCATAAATCTATATAAATAATACATGTATTTAAAATAATTATAAATATTACAGTATTTTTTTAATTATTACAGTATTAATTAATTTGCAAGCAGGTGAAGTTTAGTCTCTTACGTTGTAATGTAAACTTGTAAGTTTATCTAGCAAAAACATGTTAAAAAGAAACTATATTCCAAATTAGTTCCAACTTTTCCCACTGCAGGTAAACGACTCTAAAGTCAACCCAAGTTGCTCATCTAATATTCAATAACAGTCGTTTCAAATGCAGTTAGGAGTTGTGCAATTTTGACAATTGTTTTAACTATAAGGCTACTACTATAACTTCTTTGTCATACTATAAAGTTTCAGAGAGCAAATTACTATCCTCATAGATTCTTTAGAAGATGAAGCCAGCTGATTTAAAGAAGATTTAATGTTTATTAAAAATGTTTTTTAAGAGTAAGTAAAGAGAGCCCAGTGTCAAGACATTCCACTCTCTAAGAAAGCAATCGAGACATAGAGTAACTGAACGCTAAATTTTTTTTTAATCAATCCCAATAAATTGATATAAAATATAACGATAAATAATAACGATTACAGTATTTAAATTAATCTCTGCTAAATATTTTTTTAGCTTCACGCTGTATCTCGCTCATAGCTGGGGAGGCAGAGGGAACCTGGGAACCTTCACTTCTTTAAATTGAGTAGCGGAACACAACGTCGCAAACGAGTTTTACACTTAAATAATTTGTAAGCAATTTACACTAATACCAGAAGTTCTTAGTACGAATGTTTTCTAAGAAAATATAATAGGCTCTCGTGCCACCAGACTATAAACCGATGCACATGCAAAACAGTCATTTGAATCAGACATTTACCGAAGTTGCACTAATTTAAACTGAATTTAATGACTTTAATGCCGTTATAGTTGAAATGAACTTACTTTTTAGCTTAATTTTATAGCTTGCCTTTAGTAGAGTAGGCAGTGAACCTAAATACTCCATTTTCCACATACCACCAAATTTTCAAGACAGCCTGTGACAGAACTTATAGCCCCGCTTTATCTTGTAACCAGAATAAGGAAATGAAAAAGTTCATTCTCTTGATGGGGAATCGAACCTACAACCGCGCTGCCTCTGTGCCACGACGGCCTCTTAAGATTTATAATTCTAAAAAGATACGAAATAAATTTAGAATGATTTTATTTTATAGAATATGACCTTAATTTAATACTACCGCCAACGGTAAATTTCCAAAAATTATTATACATATAAATCTATTAAGAATCTTTTGTAAGAGATTTAATATATATCTCATGAATTTTTAAATTGTAATAATTATACAAATAGACGAGCGGCACACTCGATTGCTTTCAGAAAATCTAATATTTATTTAGTTTTCAGTATTTTTAGTAATATCTAATCTAGAGAACAATGAGGAGAAATTAATTATTTTCAATTCCACATTCTCATTAGGAAACAAAGCTCTATTGGGTGCCTCCACTCAACACGCAACTCTAAGCCTGGGCGGCGCATGGAAAACGAAGTGTCTTAACACTACGTTCCTCTACCCTGCCACATACGTGATACCGCGTGAAACCAACCAATACTATTAAAAATCCCAGACAAAACCATATTAAATAACTAGTCAACACACGCCACCAACTTAAGTTAAACATCCACATACTAATATAATATATTAGTAGCAACACGGTTATATCGATTCACTCACAATTCATGGAGCCGCCAAAGTGTCTAACTTAAATGAGTTCGCGTTGAATATGCACAAGATGAGCCAACTGTTAACAAGGGTGAGCTGGAGGTGAACTTAAACAGTTTTATCATTCATAAATGTAAAGTGGAAAAACTTATTTGTTGTATCTAACAAAAGAGCATAGAGAATACAGGGTGTTTGAGTATCGAATAGTTTATTGTTTTTTTTTTATGAAAGAAAAATATATTTTATGGTTTCTGTTTCTTATTTTGTGGTTTTTAGGCGTGCCAGTTGGGCACAGTTTATTTCGCCAATGTCACGTTGAATGGAGAAGATACGATGATAATTGATACAATATAAAGGAAGTACCGCTTAAAAGACTGAATTAACCGTATCAAAATAGAAGGTCTAATTAGATAAACCACGTTTTAACAATAACAATTATGTCACCCGATCCTCAACTTATCCCCTACATTAGAAATAACATATCCTGAATCGAATTTGTATTAACAATAGTATTAATCATGTCTGGACAACACCATAAGGGTTAACTTGAAAAAACATCGATATTTTTTTTACAGCTTTAGCTTATTTTATTTATAAGATGCCTACAAATAAATATATCTAAGAAGCAACGATCTCACCACCTATCACTCCGGTCAGAACAATTATCGAAATTACTAACTGCCCACCACATCTGTAGTTCATGATAGACTGAGTACGAGAACTGTTTAAATTAACCTTCAGAGCACGTGGGAAGTCATCTATATATCTAACTTACTGTAACTAGAGCGGAGTGACCAATTTGACTAATCTGTTGGATAATGGCTCAAATTATGTATATATAATCTATTCTTGATAATTTCTGAACGATTAAAACTTAACGTAAAAAATATATTAGTAAAACTAGACAACATATACATAATATACTAGCTTTTATGTGCGACTTCGTCGACAATCTCTGGAAATTCTTTCTCTCAATCTCTAGAATCTCGAGAAATTCTTTCTCTCATTCTCTAAAATCTCGAGAAATTCTTTCGGAAACGTAATTTTATGTTTTATAGCCTATATTTTTTTTTTAAGAATGGACTTGAGTTCCACGATACCACTATAAAAAATTATAAATTCAATCATAAAGGAGCCAGATTCCAAGATTACTAGATACTTTACAATTGAAAATACAAATTCTTTTGAGTAAAATTTAATTTTTTCTCCTTAGTTCTTTGAAATACTTTCTAATAAATATTTTAAAAGTCTATCTCTTGCTATGGACGCCGCCTTAACTAAATAGGTTCACGTTCCAAGCTTTGACAAAAACGTCGGAGCAACTTAATTGCCACGGATTGTAGGAACTCTGTTGAGATAATTACTTTAAAATGTCACTTTTTAATAGTTTATGTATTTTTAAAGATGATATATAAAATATATATTAAAAAGTATATATTAAGGTTGTGGGTTCGATTGCCAGTCGAGGAAGTGAAATATTTAATAATTTAATTTCTTCGATCTGGTGTCGAGGCAAAGCGTGCCATGGAGTTCCGCCACTTAACTCGCAATACCTCCAGAGTTCGTTGGAAAATGGGAACAGAGTGTCTTTTCCCTCTGCCTACCCAGCTGTGTGCGGAAAACAGCGTGAAGCTAAAAAAAATAATTATATCGATTAACCTGCAAGTTATATTCGATCAGGCGTTTTGTTCGATGCCGTAAACACTTTTCATATTTCTTTCCATTTTAATTTATCCTGTGGACGACAGCAAGCCACCGCATCGAGCTAAGAGGCTCGGGCGGACCATAATAATTAAACCTGTAGATCTATTTAGCTTGTAGATATAAGTATTAAATAAATTTTATTTTTGTTATTTTATTATTTATAAAATATTTGTGTTATTGAAGCCATAGCGTTATTGAGGCATAAGCGTGGAATGTACACGCGACGGTTGTGAATTTGACTCAAACTCGGGGGGAATTATATAATTATTAATTATTATTTTCATTAATGCCTCGAAATTAGGCGGAAAGTTGGGAATGGTGTGTTTTAACACTAGGTTCTCTGTGCCTACCTTGCTATATGCGAAATATATTTCCAAAGGTATTGTAGCGAATTGCACAATAAGTAATATTATTTAAAAAAAAAACATTTCTAAACAAAGTGTAAGTACTAAGTGAATCCCTCTAAAAACACTGCTTTGTTCCCACAAAACAGTGCGTAAAACAGTTTTTTTTATCCGTAACTTTACAAAAAAAAACACTACCTAGAAAATATAAGAACACTCAATTAAATTAACGAGATCTCGTTTTCTTTAATTCTGTCATCGGTAAGATTTCAATATTAATTGACCTAATAAAAGAATACTCGGCCGGTGACGAGGGAGTTGGGTCGTTTGGAACAATGTTAACAGATAGTATTTTCGCTTTTAACAAAAAAAATCTTTAATTTTAAGTTTTTTGGTTTTTGTGATTTTACATATTATAAATGAAAATTTTAAACTAAATTAATGGCCTATATTTAGTATTAAACATTTTTGGAAACTTGACGTTGCACGTTGTCACAATTATATATGAAACTTTTAGTTGACGGTTTCCCAGCTGCCTTACGTGGTGCCCTGGATTCTTGCAGAATGAGCTGTCCCTTGCCCTACAGTGTCTTTAATGATTAGGTCTCAACCCAAAATTGAGACATAATTTTACTTTATATATTCACAATGTAAAACGCAAGTAAAGGCACAAAATATTTTATTTTAATTGCGGACTTTTTTACGTCCACTCCGCACTAAACACTCCGTTCCCGTTCTGCCAGTCGGGGGAACGTAATATTTAATATTTGCATTTCCCCGCTTTGCTGACGAGACAGCGCAGCGTTTCAAGAAATTTCAGCAGCGTTTCAAGAGTTTCAAGAAGTTTCAATCAGCGCCAGAATTCGACGTTTCAAGAAATTATCGAAAAGTAGGGAACAAACATGTTCTTTTCTAATCTGATCGTCTTAACAATACGTTCCCAGGTTCCCTCTACCTAGCGTAGGTGTAATTGAACCGATAACCATCACTGGGTCTCTAAAACAAAATCAAAGTGGTAATCAAAATCGAATCCACGACCTGTAAACATATTACCTATTAATTCAACTTAGAATTATGTCAATACACCCGTATGTTATTTCAAACAACACCCACTGTTGCCGTTTAATTACCAGCCACCGAATTAAAACTTAACTATTGGGCGGCATCAGCGTAAAATGAAAGGCATTGGAGATTCGGATTTTCAATTTCAGCTTTAAAGCAAGGCTTTGAAATAAATCCTAGTTAAGCCAGCACATCGATTGTGCGATAAACAGCTCGACACGATTAAGTAAGATTGACGTTTTGATTTGAAACCCTCTGTTGTGGTTTGTGAAAACTATTTGTATTGTTTAAATGAGGCCGTCGCGTCGTGGCGGGTCGTGGTCTGAATGCGAACGCGGTGGTTGCGAGTTCGATTCCCACTCGAGAAAATGAAATATTTATTATTTTTATTTTCTGAGTCTTAGGTGATTTCGCCAGTCAACACCCAGGAAGTCGGGAACGCAAGTGTCTTAATGGGAACAGAGTGTCTGAACATTAATGTTATATGCAGGATACAGCGCGAAACAAAATAAATGTATAAAGCTGAAGCTTTATAAATGATGTTCGAAAATGTTATGTGGTGACTCTTGTTTCGATCCCCACTCTGAAGAACAGCTAAATTATTAAAATTTCTACGTCATAATAAGACATTAAGACATTACTATTAAGACATTACTACTATTAAGACTTATCTAGTACGACATTACTATTCGAACTAGTAATTCTTGAGATTAGCGCTCTCAATCAAACTAATTCATCAGCTTTGTGTACATCTACTTGCAGCTTACATATGTAATACACAATTTTCATCGTGTTGAAAGAAATTCAACACAAAAATGAATTGCAATTATGTTCCCCATGTATTCCCCATAGGGAAATACTTAAAAGAAAATAAAAACAAAACCAAAAATAATAAATTCTCATTTCCCCTCAAAACATACATAATTATACAACTTCAGAGACAATAACTCGAAAACCATAGTTATCTCGGTTATGGGGTTTTCGTAATTAAAACCGTCTTATGTAGAGGACTGCAGTGATGGCGTTAACGGCCCATTACAAAGGCGGTTGCTTAATGTTGTTTCTCCTTTTACCACGTTTTTATGGATGTTACTTTTTTTTGTATATAATTTGTTGTTATTTCTTTTGTTTTATATATATTTTTTATTTTATTCTTTGATTCACTCTTCCTTCAAAAGGTAAGAGGAGCCTAAGTCCCTTCACCCAATTTCGACCCAATTTCCAAGACAGCAATACAAGGATTGTATGGCGGAACACAACACTGCACTGCGCTGATACTGGTGCGAGGAAATGAAAGTAATTAATTAAGGGTTCAATTCCTCGGAATTGAACCCGCAACCGTCGTGTTTACCAGTACTGTTGCGGGCTTATGTATTTACTTAATAATAATTCTGCTGTAACTTCTAGAAACTCACTTGAGATCTAGCATTTATTTTTGTAATTAAACGTTACACCCGTTGGTTCTCTAAATTAAATAAATAAATGTAATTAGCGAGGATTATTTTGCGAAAAGAAAAGTTTTAGCGCTGTATTTTCATTGCTTCTATGGACTTGGGAAAGGATTGAAAAGTTGATTATAAGAACTATTATTCATAGATGTATACGATGGTTATAGATATAATTTTTATAGAATTTGAAAATGATTTGACTTTATAAGCCATCATTTTTATATTCTATAAAATTTATATATATGTGAACAGTATGTAAGAGGCCAGTCGTGGCGCAGGGGCACAAGCCTATCAATGGAATTGAAATATTTAATATTTTCGTTTCTTCGCTCTGGTGGTTCTTTGCTCAGGAAAAACGTGTGGTTGATTTCCGCCACTCCACACGCAATGTCTCCAGAAATGGGCTGATAATGGCCTAGTTGCCTATCTTGCCTACCTTGCTGTATAAGGGATACAGCGTGAGGCTGATTTAATTTTAATGTATAAAATATAAGAGAAAATAATATTATATCGAAATATATACAGAGACAAACGAACGAGTTATTCCCACCGTCGATTTCAAATCGATCTCAGAGGTATTACTAATTCATGAATACATTTTCATTTATACTGAACATCTCATGCAGGCCGCTTATATGAATACTGATGGTTATTGTTATAATATTCATTAGGAATTTATTATATTATAGGTATGTATGTTAACATAAATATCATATTTGGCCACGGTGGCACAGGGACAGAAGCGTGTGACTGTAAGGTGGTTGCGGGTTCAAATCGCACTTGAAGGATTTCCAAAGTATTCTTATTTAATAACTAGCGGACGCGCGCGGCTACGCCTGCTTATTTGCATAGGCCTGCCTTAGGATGAATTCTAATAAACCACGAAACAGGTGTTCACTGAAATATTTTCAAGAGTCTAAATTTAGAATTTTATAAAAATCGATGGCGATTTAAATTTTTTTCTATACTAACTTTCAACCCCTTATTTGCACCCTTAGGGGGCGAATTCTAAAAAATCACAAAATATATATAGAAGATATTTAATAATATTTTCTTTCTTCGCTCTGATCCAGGCTGAAGGCAAAAGCGCGGCGCTGGTAAATAATAATTAACACCCCCGAGTGGAAATCGGACCCACTACCGTCACGTTACAATGACACGCTTGTGCCTCTGTGTCGTAACGGACTCTTACTCTATACTTTTATGGTTAAATTACATAGAAGAATGAGTTCCAACCTTCAAAGCTACCCTTGTCTCTTCTAGTCGAGGAAATGGGACTGACACTTTAAAAGACAGATGTCTGAATAAAACAATTTGGGATTGGGACTATGAATACTACGAAATTCACTTAAAAGTAACAAGTAATCAAATTCTTTGGAACAACAGTAATGAAATAGATTAAAATCATATAAGAATTTCCTTTAAATCCCGCTATGTTCAAGGGTTGAGAACGTCTGGCTTAGTTGGTCAGAGCGCTTGGACGGTTTCCAAAGGCTCAGGTTCAAATCCCGCTACATTCAAATGTTTATACGTTTTCTTATTAAATATTTTTCTTTTCGAAGTCTAGAATAACTCTTTAAAATTGTTACAAAAAATTGTAAATATTTTTTTCTATTAAATGCCCATAAATTTTCACTTTTCAGATTTTTTTTTTTTCATTATTTTATTTTGCAAGTTTTCACCTCATATAAAATTTCACTACTATATATCCACGAAAAGTACAATATAGGTTTTGATTACGTGGTAAACTTCATACAAATCGATAGGATATCATAAGATACCTAGCCATAGTCAACTTGTGTTGACTGACGGACAGACAGACGACAAAGTGATCCTAATAAACATTTTCTTTTTTTTTCTTTTTGAGATAAGGAACCCTAAAACAACAGTAAAAGCTTTCTATATTGCCTTTCAAAATGTTCAATGCAGAAAATAAGCTATATTGAGAGTCCCTTGGGATATCTTTGAAAAGAATTGTTTTGTATGTTATATCCATATACTTACAATACACTATTATAGTGCAATTGTCATAAGAGAAACAATACATTGGTTTTTGTGCGTTTGCATTGCTTCAAGGTGAGGGTTCTCGATTCGATTTCCAATAATTTATTTATTTTTTATTTTCATTTTAGAATTAATTATTTTCATTTCATCGCTGTGACAAGAAGACAAAGCATAATCTCGATATTGGCGAACGGAGTATCCTAACACTAGGTTCCTCTGCTTACCCTGCTATATGCATGATAATTATGGCGTGAAGCTATTTTTTATTGTTTTACTTCACACATTCCTGTATTTTTACTATAATAGTTGCGATACCGTTAAAGGTACCGCAACTATTATAGTCGCGTGACAAATGACTAGAACTTCATAAGTAGTTATACATTGTACGATGAAATGGCTTTATGCTATTCAAATGACATTTTTGTCCTTTGCCGTTATCGGCCTGTGACCTTTGATCTTTGTCGTCATCACGCTTAAATTACCTTTATAAAAGCAGAATACTGTCACAATCTTTTCAATTCCAACGTTCTAGATAGTACCTGGCCAATTCATGAAAGAAAAACCCGCTTCACGCTTTTTCCCGTATAGCACGATTGGCAAAGCGAACCTGGAGCTAAGACACTTTCGCAATAACACAATTTTCGAGACAATGCGTGTTAAGAGCGGGTAAAAAAATGAGCTTCACGCTGTATCCCGTACACACCAGGGAAGGAAAAGGGACATCATGTGGTGATTCCACGGATATACCCACATATATAATCAAAAACATATGTATATAAACGTCAGTTACAATATTTTAAAAGTATTTTTTCACACTAAGAATAGAAAAATATTTTAGAAAACGTATAAAATTTAAACGAAGCGGGACTCGAACTTGCGCCTCTTCAAAAACTTAAAGTTCTAAAATATAACTCTTCCGTTACTTAGTTACGGTCAGGCAACATATGGCCGAAACTCAATAGTCTCGACCGTAGATAGCAAACTTTGACATATAAGTTCCTTGGCGAGTGTAGGGGCTTCTCTACACTCCCTAAAGAACCTACATGCAAGTTTGCATTTGCAAACAAAGGATTTCCTGAAATACCCCCGAGAAGGGAAAAAGAAAACTATAATATTATAAAGTCCATCCAAGCTACATAATAATCTTTAGAGAAATACAATCATTAAATCGAATGGGATTCAAACCCACAGCCTTTGAATGTTGTTACAAATATTTCAACTGCGTTAAAGACACCTATTCCGGGCAACTCTAATTTTGACGCTCGTCAAAGAGCTACGTAGACTGTAATATAGCTGTCCATGAGAGGTCTATAATTCTTCTAGGTCTTACTTCAAAGATTATTCTTTGAAGTGAACAGTTAGATATTTGTCAAACGCACAGACATTTTGTATAGATATGACACTCCGTTCTCCACTTTCAGACGAATGTATGGCGGTATTCAACGCCGCTGTAACATGTCTCGGATCGAGCTTAAATAATTCAATGTCAATTTGTAACACAAGCATTTCTGCAAATAAGACTCAAATTTGCAACTAATATATATTAGTTGTAAGTTTAATAGTTAGAATTTAATAGTTATATAACAAAAAAGAACATTTTTCTCAAACTAATATTTCAAATCGGTTTCAATTCACATTTTTCACAATCGGATTCAAGAATGATGAATGTTGACAACAACTACTATATATCAACAATAACTGGGAACGATCATAAAGAATGTCAAACGTAATAAATAACGATACTGAGTCCTTTCAAGGCTTTTAGTCTTTTCAAATATTTCAAATATATATATAACTAGCGACCCCCTTGCGGCTTCGCCCGCTTTTACTACTGGATTATTCATATAATGTATGTTTGCAAAGCACTTAAGATAATGTGAAAATTAATTAAACCCTAATACAACCCGCATTTTCGTAGTTTCAATAAGGATTTTCCAATTGTTTTACTCGGCAAGGATTTTTAGTAGGTACCGTAATTTTAAATCTGTGCTACTAATCTTTTCAAGTACTTATTAAAATATATTTAAATGACTATTTTTAAACGGAAGAAATTATAAACAAAAGCCACCTACTTATAACTACTACAAAAAATATGAAACCAAACATATCGCGCTGAAATAATACATTCAACTCCAATTATCCAATACGTGCAAACGCATCTAAATCTTCGTTGCTATGCCTCTATAGCGGGTCGGGTTTTTTTTTCAAGTCTTGTGGTTAATGCTGAAGAGGGTATTCTGTCCCTGATGAAAGCAAGCACTACGTGGCT
>HE669591.1:0-24422 GCA_000313835.2 Heliconius melpomene melpomene
ATCTTCGTTTAACGTAAGAAAATTAATAAAGTATTTTAAAGGATAAGAATTAATACCATTATGGAAAAATATGACTCAACAATAAAAAATATATTGAAATTATTATTTTTAGACAGAAAAATGATCACTACACGTTATTCTTAAAAGATACGAATATGCTCTCGCGGACTTTTTTGTAGATCTTATTAAGAGGAACAATACTCCAGTACATTTTTTTCATGTAGTACTTACCATTAGAGCAGCGCATGCGCGAAAGTGTCTCAACGGGTAGGACTTTATACACATTTATCGTATTTATGTTAATTTACATAAGAATGTACAAATAATAAACTATATATAAACCTTCTACGAAAAACACTCGACTTAATGGTGAAGACCGCATCAAAATCCGTTGGGTGGTTTAGAAGAAGAAGAGTTAGAAACAACAGACAGACACGAAAAGCGACTTTGTTTTATAAGATATAGGATATAGAAATATGTTTTTTATCAGGAAATCATGGGGCCGTAGATCTGAGTATATGGTTCAACCCGATATCTCCGAGCGTTCCTGAGGTGAAGGGCCTTGAGAGACAGACAGATTTTGGTTGATTGCTAGATTTTCTGATCAGATTTTTGAACAACGATTAATATATTCATAAGATTGTCTCTATTCATCCATCTGATTAGACAAATTGCTGCATTAATTTACTTTCCATGTAATGTTTTTATTTTTTATACATTTAATGAAAATAAATTTTAATAAAAAAATATTTATATTTCTATTTCATCGCTCTGGTGTCGAGGTAAAGCGTGGCATTGAGTTCTGCCACTCAACACGCAATGCCTCCAGAATTCGGCAGAACGTGGGGAACGAAGTGTTTTAAAACTAAGTTCCCTCTGCCCACCCTGCTGTGTGTGGGATACAGCGTGAAGCTGATTTAATTGTTAAATATATTTTTTTGTTATTATACGTTTATTGTTTTTTCCCCAGTGCCAGAAGTAGAGGCCGGGCCGGATTCTCAAATCAATACAGTGGGTTGGGACGACACAGCGCCGCCAGTTAAGACGTTCATGCTCTCTTCTAATGTAGATGTATGTATATTTGATTTGATATTTTAAACATAGGATTTTTTTAATGTATAAAAATTTTAACATTAGGCCAGTTTTTAACTATGCTTTTTTTAATCTTTACGATGTTTGGTAGTGCTGATTATTATACTAATAACCTGTAAAATGCGTATTAGAATTTAGACGTAGCTTGATTGACGTGTTCTCATCATTCAGCTGTGTTCCAATTTTTATACCTTTATCAAACTATTTAAATGTTAATGTTAATAAGGATTTTCAGCTTTTCAACTGAGCTAGAGTGTGGCGAACGAAAGTTTAATTAAAACGGAGTATCTTAATATTATGTATTAATCCGGCTATCCTGCTACATGCGGGATATAGCGTAAAATAAAAAAAAAACTTAACAAAACTTTAACAAGTATCCACTACTCAAAGATTTTTTTCTCTGTTTTCGCAAAGTTCCAAATAACAATAATGCCTCAAAAATGTCTTTTCAATTTTCTCAAATAATACTTAAATTCCAATTTTTCAATCAGAATCGTGAAGAAATAACAGCAATGATAACCCACCTCGGCGGCGTACCCTCCATGGGCGCGGAGCTCGACCCGCGCGCCACGCACCTGCTGTGCGCCGCGCCTGCACGCAGCGAGAAGATGCTGGGTTCCATAGCTGCGGGGCGGTGGGTGCTGCACCCCGCCTACGTCGTGAGGAGCCGCACCGCCGGGAGGTTTGTGGATGTGAGTGATGCATGAGGCGACTTAATTAAGTGCGGTGGCGGCGAAGGATCCAAATCAGACAAATTTAGTTAAAATATCTTTTCTTTTACCTATCCTTAAAAAAAAAGAGATGAAATCTGAGAGTTAGTGAGAGCAATGGAAGTACGCGAGGCATAAAAGCTAGAACAAGAATATACACTATATTGATATTAGAGGTGTGAGTCGTACAAAAAAATAACACTGAAACACTCAAGTTAGTGTAGATGGGTGCGTTGATTTGATTTTGAAATTTTTCTTACTTTGATTGTTTATATTTCCAAGTGAACACGCGCAAATGTTCGGAAAGCCCAACTTCAAAGCGGCCACGACTCGTCGATTATATAACACAGTTTAAATTTTTTATCATGCTATATCCTTTTCATGGCAGGGTAGGCAGAGGGAACCTAAGAATCTAGTGTTAAGACACTCCGTTCCTATTAAGACATTTCCATTCTCCACTTTCTAATTCTAGAGGCATTGCGTTTTAATCCCAGAACTAAACGCCACTTAACAATAGTTTAATTATTCTACACGATTCTTTTTCCTACCAGGAACAAGAATACGAGTGGGGCAATCCGCTAGCGACGTCTCTGCCGCCGGTGTCGGGTGCAGAGCGCGCGCTGGCCCGCGCCGCGCACCGCTGGAGGACGACGCGGGAGGAAGGCAAGCCGGGGGCGTTTAGTGGTATGTAGACTATAATAGTAGTAGTTAGTCTTGTTCCTTCTGGCATTAATCCCGGCGCATGTTACCAGGGTCTGCCTTCCTGCTTCACTTAGTGGTATGTAGACTAATAATTTAATAGTAAAATTAAATAAAAAAATTAAAGCTGATTTTTAGCTGTATCCCGCACACGGCAGTGTAGTGAGTAGGGAATCTAGTTTTAAGACTCTCGTTTACCCACTTTCCACCGAATGTATTCTGGAGGTTTTTCATTGCGTGCTGAGTGGCGGAACTCAACGCCGCGCTTTGCCTCGCCATCAGATCGAATGGAAATATACATTTTAATAAATATTTAATCTCCTTGAGTGGGGATCGAACCCATAATAAGTCAGTTTTACAGTCACAATTTGTGCCCCTGCGCCACGACTGGCCTCAAGAGTAGTAGTTAGTATAACAGTTTTTTTGTCTTATCTTACTTCAGGATTTAGAATTCGATGGGGTTTACTCATTAGTTAGTTGGTACTTGTTTGTGCGGGGGAAGGCAAACCCGGTGACGTTTAGCGTATCAAGATTATTTAGTTTACTAATTATATTTAGATTCTGCACTAGTGTTCCTAGTGTTATTAGGTACGAATTATAGCAACGTCTTTCATAGCTTCCACCGACAACGGCTTAGTTATAGACTAAGAGGTCACAGGATTTTTCTTAATGATATGGCCAGGTGGAATTCTATGGGTCGGATCTCGGTCTGCTTGCTCTCCGTGTTCGTAACTTCAGGTCATAGAGCTTAAAAAAGGCTTTGTTGTTACGAAAAAAAAAACGAGAAATGGTCATAAGAGTATAAACTTAAAATATGGAGCCTCCACAATTGAAATGAGTTGGTCTCCCGACCATAATAGACAACTTTTACGGTTAAAGATATTTTATTTTCAATTAAAGAGTCATTAAAGGCCACTTACATGGAAACATTAGTTAACAAAATAAAAATAGTAGTTCTTGTACTGAACATGTAGTTGGCAGAAATAAGTATTGTTCAGTAGAAGAGAACTTGCAATTATTATTATATTTATTATTTACAGGTACAATTGCATTACTCCATGTGCCTGAAGCGAGGAAACGTTTATTGGCAAGACTTATAGAAGCTGGCGACGGCGTCGTCAGTGACGATGAGTGAGTATTATTACTATTTTGATTTTTTTAAAATCCTGTAGTGTCTAGACACTCTGTTGTCATATGTGGCAAATCAAAGTAATCAAAGTTACAGCTGCAATTTTTCTTATTTGAAAATATTTCATTACGTAGCTGTGTAGAAATAAAAGGCGGTGTTGAATTCCATCAATCAATGCACATTGGAAAATACGATGGACAATGAGATACGGAGCATCTTAACACTAGGCTCTCTCCCTTCCCAGTGACAGTCCCATAATAATCGGTTTAGTTGTTCCGGAAATCAGCCCAGATAAACAGAGAGAAGAGCCTTTATCTCAGGAACGCTTGGAGATATTAAGTTGAACCATACACAATCCCTTGTTCTGAAAAAATCGTATTTCTACATTTGTTTAAAAAAAACATATTGCTGTTTATATCGTAAAAAACGTGTATTTCGACACTATAAAGAGAATCAAAATTCATAAGATATTTTCAGTTGACCTAGAATTATGACAGCTAGCATCTACAGGTACTCCTAGTTCAGGAAAATATCTGAAAACTATATATTTGTGGTAAATCGCAAGCGGCTTCAAGCCGCTAGTTTAAGAGAGGTAAAGTTTCCAATTTTTGTAGAGAATCCTCGGTGAGTGAGCCTGACTCGCGCTTGTCCGATTTTTTAGAATATGTGAAACAACATCTGTAATGATATGACGACATATGTAAATATGTAAATATTGTAAAGAGCGTGGCAGTTAAGCAACGCAAGAAATTTGAAATATATTATTGAAAAATTCTATGCCACTTATTGATTGAATAAAAAATGTTTAATTTATTATGGTTTATTAGATAACATTAGGACTAAACATACTAACGTTAAGGCAATGCATTCCCCACTTTCTTTCTAATTTCGGAGAAATTGCTTATTGAATGGCGGAAAATTACTCCGCGTTTAGTCTTCTGACCAGAGCAAGGAAATAAAAGTAATTAGTTTCTCCGAATAAAGTTCGAGTCCACAAGCCGCTAGCCGCTTCGCAACTATGGCCTCATTATTACTTATAAATTTTGTTCTTTTTAATTTCAGACCGCCATATTCAAACAAGAACATAACAGTATGTTTCGCGGATATAAAACGCTACCCGCTATCCGCCCGCGACTCAGCCTGGCTCGTGGCGAACAGAATACCCGTGTGTCCTCCCGTCCTGCTCAGCTCGTACCTGACAGAGGACGCCCCTCCCGACCCCCTACTAAACTGTCTACCTGACTTTACTGTTAAATAGTGCGTGCTGCGTGTAGAGGTCTGAATAAACTGTTCAAATTATGTGTTTTTGTGTTTTTATTTAAATCTTCTTTTTCTAAAAAAAAATATGTATACTTTTATTATATGTATGAATCTGTTCAAGTATTTTTTTTTTCTTTATTTTATTTTTTTCTTTTAAAACAAATTTTCATATAAGGCACCAAATAAAGCGAAAATAAACTTAAAATAATTGTTTATTGGACAGTACTTCTTAACCTTTTCGTATAAGTAAGACGGATATTCTTATTTACTCTTTAATAATTTCTAATATCTAAATGTACACAATTATACATATACATAGATTATCCATATGTATATTGCTCCTTGGAATATCTCATAAACACTTGAAACTGAACTACACTCTCCACATATCATATGTACTTTTGAACCATCCATTTAATTATTTTAGTTTCATCTTCGGGAAATTTAAGTCCGGACTCCGCGAGTTCCTTCCAGGATGCCTCGGCGATGGCTTCAAAGCCCGCTTTGGCAGCTGCCTTTTGGGACGCGGGTCCGGTTTTAAGCCTCTCCGGGCGCATAATAGTCTCCTGTAAAAAAAAAACAATTTTAAAAAATAAAACCGTTTGAAAAAGAAACATTTTTTTAGGCCATAAAGGTAAAAACGTGACTGTTATGGGATCACATCACATTGTTGTCAGACCAGACTCTGTTAAGATATCAGTCTGTCAAGACTATTTATCTCGAGATTGCGTGGAGGTAACAAAGTTATATATTTAGGTCTATGGTCCCTTGAAGTACAGACAAAATCAAGCTTTAACAACGAAATGAAAAGATACGGGCATTTATGCATTGATTTAGATGTATTTTTTTTACGAAATTTACCGCATAATCAAAACTTATAGAGTACAGTAGGAAAGGAAAAAAAATTAAAGTGAAAAATAGACAGATGTTTACCAGAAAAAAATCACAAACTTATATTTGTAGTTCGTTTCATAAAAAATGAGTAGGGGAGAGCGAGGCTAAAAGTTACCGAGGTAAGTAAGTTGTTCCGATTGAAATAATTTCGTGAGGAAAAGTGATCGGAATATTTCTGTTCGTTGTGCGTGCAATGCCTCGAGCATTGCGTGTTTAATGACGGAACTTAACGCCGTGCTTTGTACCGTTACCAGTGCGAGGAAATGAAAACGAAACATTTCATTCTCCCTAGTCACATAAAAAACATATTAGATACCTCGCAGATAACATTCTGCTGGCAAGGTTAAGTCCTCGATATTCTTTTCTCACCGCCAACCCGCATGAGTGTAGTATCTTGTCAACCTGTAGATACTTGAAAGCGTCACATTTTAATTGCACGTACTTCTTAGCTCCATATAGTTGTTGCCAAGCATTTCCTTTTAGCTGTGAAAAATATTATTAAAGAAAAATTATCATCGAGAATTTGGCGGAATATATCTAAATGGGAACGGAGTCACTTAATACTAGGTTCCCAGGTCCCCTATGAGGGAGATACTAAGTAAAGCAAAAAAAAATATTCCCAAATATAGCAGGCCCTGAACTTGAACTGAAACCTTTCTTAAAAAGTCTATTAACGGAATAAAGTTCCCCACTTTCCGAAGTTCACATGACATTTTGAGTTATGATTTTCTTCACTTTCTGCCGAAATTGATCTATATATTGTGTTTTAGGTGGTAACTCTTCGTTTGTGAGGTTGTCGTGGCACAGTTGCACAAGAATGTAAGCGTGGCGGTTGTGGGTTCCTTACGCGGGGAAATTAAATATTAAATATTTTCATTTTCTCACTTTGGTAACGAGGAAAAGTGCAATGTTGAGTGCCGGCACTCAATTCTTGCAATGCCATAAGAATTCGGCGGCAAGTGGAGAACGGTCTTAATGTTTTAACTTTAACACTAGGTTCACAGGTTCCCTCTGCCTACCCGGCTAAGTGCGGGATGTCACACTTACTCTTATGAGAGTGGGGAAATGAAACTAATTCGTTGCCTTGATTAGATGTGAGCAAACTGCAATAAAAAATCCTTATTCAATAAAGACATCTTTTATAATTTTTTTATGAAAAATAAAAATTTGCATAAAAACCTACCTCAATATTCTTTATATCTCCCAAAGTATCAATAACACATATATTAAGGGCAACTAAATTTTTTTCACCGTCGATGTCAATGTAACAGCCGATACTCTATTTCAGAGCTAAACACTGATGCCAGAATTTCGACATGCCATTTAGACTTTCTTCATCATAATAAAAATCTGACGAAAGAAGTATAAATAACAATTATATATTTTTTTAGTATAGACAAAAAGTTCAATTCCCAAGACATTGCGTGTTGAGTGGCGAAACTTAACGGTGCATTATTATAAAATTTTGGATATTTTTTAAAAATGACTACTCTTTTTTGCATGACAAAAAGTATGGCTTTACTAAAGGTCGCTCGATTACTGATGCTGTCATAAGACTTATAAAGAGCATATATAAGGCTTGAGAGTTATCGAAGGATTCTCTTGGAGTGTTCTGTGACCTGTCAAAGGCATTTGATTGCGCTTAACACTCAACATTGGTCATGAAGCTGCACCATTACGGCATAAGAAAGACGTGCACTCGATCTTCTGATTTCTTATTTAGCTAACAGGATTCAGAGAGTTGATGTGAATGGCAAGAAATCTCCTGGGACTTTAGTTAGAATGGGGGTGTCACAGGGATCTATTCGTGGCCCTTGTCTTTTTTATAAGTAACTAGCGGCCCGCTCACGGTTACACCCGCGTGAACTATGTTATTAATCATTGTTAACTATGTTATGTGACGTCTATGCAAAATTTGAGACTCCTAGCATTTGTAGTAACGAAGTTTCGACCCCAAAAACAACCCCTTAGAAGTCGAATATTGGAAATTCCTGTCTTAGCGAGCACCTACGTCCTATAAGTCACTCCTATGCAAAATTTGAGATTCTAGCACATGTAGTTTCTGAGATTTCGTGATGAGTGAGTGACCTTTCGATTTTATATATATAGATAATATATATTAATGATTAAGCATATTTAGTTAGCCAGAACCATGATAGATAGTATTGCTTGTTGATTATACTTATATTGATTTTTAAAATTACTGTAATGATTAAATTTACTGTATTTTCAATTTAGGACAAAGAGAACCCTAACTTGAAAAACCGCCCTGCTAAACCGCCTGCAATGATATACCTCTACATAAAACTAAAAAAAACTAATTTAACAACAAAAATACGCACTATGTAAGGAACATATCTGCTCATCCTTTAAAAGATTTTCAACGAGGAGCTGTATGCCGGTGTCCTCGTCTTCGGGCGCCAAGTCTTGTATTACCCATTTAGCCCCACCCTCTTCCCAAGCATCATAAACTCGGAGACAGGTGGAATTCCATACATACTTTAAAGGCATTTCTTATCTGTAACTTATCTAAGTTTGTCTACGAGTCCCTCTGCAAATACCTACACGTCCTACTATAATTACATTTTACCTTTCACCAAATAAAAAATATATTAGAGGCAGTGGCGTAGCTAGGGGGGTGCGAGCGGTGCGGTCGCACCGGGCATCAACAGGAAAAGGGCATCAAAGTCGACGATCACTTTGTTTTTTTAGAACTTAACGTCGATGATTACGTTGACGTTAATTTAATTCGTTTACGTTTTTTTTTAGAAGTCAACATTGACGATCACTTTGTTTTTTTATAGAACTCATCAACAGGAAAGGGGCATCAAGTCCCTCGAGCCGCACCGGGCAGCAAATACCCTAGCTACGCCACTGATTAGAGGTGCATATAAAAATATTATATAATATATAACAATAATTTTGTCCATAATGAATGTTAATACTAGTCGTCGCCCTCAACTTTGCGTGGCATAAGACGTAAAATGGAAAATCCAATTTTTCCCGTTTCTTTTTCGTTGAAGAAATCTTATAGTGGTTCCCTACATCCCTTAACCTGCCAAATTTTAATGTTCCTAATCTAGTGGTTTCGTTTGGGCGTTGTCTGTCACTCGTTAATGAAAGAGTTTAATTAGAATAGAATTATATATAATTCAAAGTGCATATGTCATACAAAAATACAATTAAAACATTGATTCATATCAGCTATCAATTAAAAACTAAAATATTAAGGAATTTTTCTAAAAGTACGTAGGTACATTAATAATTTCCTTCTAATATAATACATTAAATAATGTCACTGGCCTGCCAATCGTGGCGCAAAAGTAGAAGCGTGGGACTGTAAGTGAGACAGGATATGGGTTCGATTTCCACTCGAGGAAATGACATATTTTACATTTTAATTTTCTCGCTCTGGTGCTGAAGCAAAGCGCGGAGTTGGCTGCAACACTGAAAACCTCCAAAGTTCGGTACAGAAGTGTCCTAATGGAAACGAAGTATCTTAGCACTAGTTTCCCATGTTTTCCTCTACCTACTCTACCCTAAATATATAATAATCCTAATTAAACTAACATTCTATTCAATAACTCATATGAAATTGAAACAACATCTACACGAATTTCTTAACCATCAACTTAAGAAATCTATTTTCGTCCTTAGGATATTTAAAGCCGACGTCAGCGAGCTCTTTCAAGGAAGTTACAGCGAGAACTTCGAAGCCAGCCTTCGCCGCCGATATCTGAGACGCGGTGCTCGTGAAAACTGTAGCCGTCGCTTTTATACCCAGAGGGGCACATAGACGTTCCCTGAAAGAATACGTGGAATTTTTAGTTTTTTAAATTTTTTTATTGTGAAATTGAGGCTATAGTCAAAAGAGTGCGGTTGTAAACGCAATAGGTTGTGAGTTCGATGCCCAGTCGAAATAAAATTAGCCTCAGCTTCAATTTTTTTATAGTACCTAATGGTAAAATTATTTTGGTGATGTTACCTAGCTGCTAGGATCTTGCTACCAAGTTTTCGCCCTCTGTATTCCCTCTTCACGATCAAACCGTACGAATGTAGAATCGTGTCTACTTCCAAATACTTGAAGGCATTGAATTTTAATTCTGCATATTCCAATGCGCCATATACTTGTCGCCAGGATTCGCCTTCTATCTGTAAAGAGAGAGTAGGCAAGGGGAACCTAGTGTTAAGACATTATATTCCTCAATTTCCACCAAATTTTCAAGACATTGTGTGGAGTGGCCGAACTGAACGCCGCTCTTTGACTTGCTGCCAGAGCGATGAAATGGATATAATTAATTCCCCCGAAAGTAAATCAAACCTACAACAGGTTATATAGTTGAAAATGGAGAAAGAGGTGTCCTGGCATTAGATTTCCTTTGTCTACTCTGTTACTCAAGAAACGAAAGTCATAAAATACTATATAGCTGAGATAATTGTATTATTTAATACTATTTACTCAGATTTACTAGATCAGAATGCATTTGTCACTTCAACGTACTCGTAAAAGCTAGAGCGAGGCTGAGAAATAGAATAAAATGTATGGATATTCAATACAATAATGTACATTTTATGTTCATGTTTTCTCTCTCTCTCTCTCAGCTTAACGCTAGGTAGGCATAGGGAATCTAGTGTTCAGACACTCCGTTCCCCAATTCCTTTTCCCATTTTGCGTCAATTTTTTGAATATTAAATATTCCATTCCCTCGAGTGGGAATCGAATCCACAATCGTTGCGTTTACAGTCACGCTCTAGTGCTCCTGTGCCGCGTCGTATATCGTGTTGCAGTGGGGCAACATTTGAAAGTAAATTTTCATTATCCCCGCTCTGATAAGTACCTTTAACGCGGCGTTTAATTTCGCCAGTCAACACGTAGCGACAATTCCGACAGTAAGCGCAGAATGGAATAGATTAGTATGTTATATGGGAGATACAATACAATGAAAAATTAAACAAAAATAAATAAGCAAAAGCCTACTCTAATATAGCTATATAACACAAGTGAGTCTTAAGTTAAACTCTAAAGTTAGTATAGTTAGTCAAAAGTGCCCCAAGACATGCCCCTACCTGCCTGTTCTTAGCGCTACTCCTTTATATTCAGATAATTTAGAACCATGAGACGTTTTTTTTAAAGCTTCAGGGTCAAGGATATAGATTCCGCTTAAAGCAGAGTAGGTAGATCAAAAGGGTTAACACTTCATTCCCCACTTTTCACTCAATTTTCGAGACATCTCGTGTAGAGTGATAGCTTCAATTACTTTAAAAAATTTTTTAGGTTCTCGCTGTATCCCCTTAGCAGGGTAGGCAGAGGAATCCTAGAGTTAAGTCACTCCGTTCTTCATTGTCCGCCAAATTCTAAGACATTGATCTCATTTCTCATTGTTGAAATATTAAATATTTCATTTCCTCGAGTGGTAATCGAACCCACAACTGGTCTTTACTCTATTGAACAATTATGTATATATATAATTAAGAACAAAGATCACTTCTATGATTAAAAGGGCAAGGGCAACCGTATACATCTTTAACATCAATAAAAGTTTACAAACAAGAGTTTACGCAATTTTAATAACTCATTGACACAGTTATGAGACCAGAAATTATTAATAACCAAGTTCGTATTGATTAAAGAGACCCAATATTTTGGGTTAGGTACTTTAGGGGAGTATCTATTAAAAGAAATAGCTTTACACTTTTTCTCCTCATAACAGAGAAGGCACGGACCTTAGTGAAACGGACGGACCTTAGTGATAAATTAATTTTTAACAAAAAGAAAAACCGACTTCTAACAACGAACTAAAAAGTGAAAAATAATTTTACAAAGATTTTACAATTTTGAAGTCGTGAAAAAAAAAATACAATCGAATTGATAACCTCCTTTTCTTACAGAAGTCGGTTAAAAGAAACTTCTTTCCCCATGAAATTTACTTTTTTCTTTCCACACAATATTTGGCACATGGTCGGGTAGGGAGATGAAATTTGGGAACTTAGTGTTGAGGCCAGTACAAGGCGCACGTGTGTGTGACTCTAATGTACAGTTGTGGGTTCGATTCCCATTCGAGGGAACAAATCATATTTTAATATTTTTTTTCAATCCTTGCTCCGGTAACGAGGGAAACGCCGCGATGAGTCCCACCACTAAACAAAATTGCTTCCAGAATCCGGCGGAAAATGGGAAACGGAAGTGTCGCAATGGGAACGGAGTGCCGTTCCGCTAAGTTACCAGGTATACTAAAAAAAATCGAAAATACTATCTCACCTTGACATCTGGCACTCTCTCATCAAGAGTATCAACTACGCATGTATTAAGAGCACCTAAGGTCCTCTTTCCGTCAACCTCAACGTAGCAGCCAAGACTCATTCTTTGAGCGAAACAAGCGCGCCAGAACTCTGACATGCTTCGTTTACTTTCTTCATCGTCGTATAAATCTGACAATAAAAATATATAATTATATTATATTTTTTCTTTTCCATTACTGCTTTCTTTGTTTGTGGATGCGAATAAAAATGCATCAGGTTGTGTGTTCGATTCCCACGTGAGGAAATTAAATATTTAATATTTTAATTTTCTCACTCCTGAATTCGGCAAAAGGTGGGGAATCTATATCCTACATTTCCGGGTTTCCTATCAAGAATAATAAGATTAAAGAAAAAAAAACAAGATGTTTATTCTAAGATTTTTTAAAATAATACATTACAGAATTTCTTGTCCATAAAATGCGTTAGAAATTTTTAATGGCGTCGCAGTGCTGTTAGGATAAGTGCGTTTAATCAAAGCGATAGCTGTTCTAGACCTACTACGAGAAAGGTATATTTTTTCATTTCCTCCAGCTCCAGTTGACAAAATGAGGCGTTAAGTTCCGCCTCGAAAATTATCAGAGGGAGAGTGGGGTAACGGTGTACGCATCTATAGATTAAATATAATAATTTCATTTTCATGAGGGCAGAAAAGAATATACTCACTAACTGAGGAACATAAAGTTTCATCCTGTAAAAAAGTTTCAATAAGGATTTCTAAGGCAGCTTCGTCGTCTTCAGGCGCCAAATCTTGTATCACCCACTTCTCTCCCGAGTCTTCCCAAGAACACCAGATACGTGGACAAGACGAATCCCAAGTTCTTTTGAAAGGCATTTCTTATCTGTAATAGTGATAAGAATTTGTTTAATATTTATGCAATTAATTTATAGGTACCCTTGAATGATTAATTAAGTAAATGCCTGCATTGCATTTAGTAAAGGTTATTAAATTTTTTACTTTGTTTTTAGTAAATTTTCCTTTTAAAGTTTTAAATAAAATAAATAAAATGAGCCTTCATTAGTGAATCATACAATTTAAATCCTAATATGCCTCACATATTAAATATGATAATATTAGAGTATTTTCATTAAAATTCTAATAAGCATTGTTTAGAAATATCTTACGTTTAATTAGGTACACGGTTTCAAATAGTCTTTAATAGTTTTAATTAAGATAACACTATTCCGCGCGAATGGTGTGTCGGCAACGGCAATACGATGTCTTCTTTAATCATGATAACATCTTATTTAAAGCCCAACGGCCAAATAATAAGGATTTACAGATTTCAGCGTCTCGTTTTTTTTTCTATAGTATATCTAAAAAAACTTAAAAAAGACACTATTTTTTAGTTGAATTTGTGGTGTATTTTGTAGCTTCTCTTTGCATTCCGTGTACAGCAGGTTAGTTTAGGTTAGAGGTAGAGACCCTAGTGTCGAGAAGACTCAGTTTTTTATTTCAAAGCACGCCGTTGAGTTCCGCCTCTCAAATCGGTAGAAAGTAGAGAAGGAAGTGTCTCAATAAGAACAGAGTGTTTTAACACTACGTTCCCAGGTTTTCTTTTGCTTTGTGCGGTATACAGCGTGAAGCAAAAAAGAAGAGAATTTTGCTCTATATTGATATGACTAGTTTACATTAAATCAAGAATCTTTAGTTTATCTCTAGAGAAGATTCTGTTTACGTTAGTATTATAAAATGCGTCATTCCTACTAGATAAATAATAAAAATTATGTTGAAAAGTTATCTTTTAGCGTCATTAAAATTTGTTATGATATTAGTGGAGATTAGATTGTAAATTTTAATTTAATATCTATTTTATATGAAACCGTTGCGTGTGGATTCGGGGGAATGACATATTTAATATTTTTATTTCCTCGCTCTGGGAGGGAGAGTTCCGTTACTTAAGACCCAATGCGTCAAGAATTCAGAGAAAAGTGGAACTTGCCTAATGGGAATGGAGAGTCATGGAGAACTAGGTCCCCAGGCTAAGTTATGTATGTTATCAAAAAAAATATTATCATAAGAAAAGACAGTAGGTACAATCCCTAACAAAATATTTTAATAAATAAAATGATATATTAGTCCTTCTGAAGGTTATATAAACCGGCCCAGAATGCCAAACAGCTATTTTTCAAATTACCCTATATCCCGCACACAGTAGGGAACCTAGTGTTAAGACACTCTGCTCCCCGTTTTCTATCGGAGGCATTGCGTGTTGAGCGACAGAACTCAACGCCGCCTGCCTCGACACCAGAGCGAAGAAATGAAAATATAAATTTAAATAAATATTTCATCTCCTCGAGTGGGGATCGAACCCAGAACCAGTCGGTTTTACAGTCACACTTTGAGTGTGACTGTGAGTTAAAAGTATATACTAGTACATACTAATATTATAAATGTAAGTTTTTTTGAACACATGTTCTTAGAGACGTTAAAAAGGAAATAGAATACTATTAAACAATAGGATTTTATTAAAATTAAATATACTTATTTAAAATATATATTAACGTTTGATTATAATATAAAAACAAGAGCTAGAGAAGAAGATAAAATACACATTTCTACTAAGAATTTTATATTCATTTAGCACTAAGATCTTTCTAAAAAAAGTTTAAAACATTTATTATAACAATAGATTACCGTGGCTATGAGTACCGCCACTCAAGGCGCCACGTAACGAAATAGGTTTTTTATTCTTACTTTAAAATATCTAAATTATATTATCTATATATATAAATGGACTTGTCCTCACTGACTGAGGTAAGACGCACGCACAGCCGTAACCGCTGTGCGTAGAAACGTTAAATTTGGACAGATGTTTACTTTCGTAATCTGGACATCCACTAAGAAGGGATTTTGAAAAATTTTAACCCTAAAGGGGTGAAATAGGGGTTGAAAGTTTGTATGAAAAAAAATTTTAATCGGCATCGATTTTCATAAAATTTAAAATTTAAATTTTTAAAAGTATTTAATTGAACACGTGTTTCATCGTTTTCTAGAATTCTCCCCCTAAGGGTGTTGAAAGTTTGTATGGAAAAATCTTTAAATCGCCACCGATTTTTATAAAATTTGAAATTTAAACTCATAAAAATATTTCAATGAACACGTTTCGTGGTTTATTAGAATTCACCCCTAAATAAGCAAGCGAAGCTGCGCGCGTCCGCTAGTAAGTTATATAAATAGTACCTATTCTTTATTATATGGTAAAACTAGTTTTCGCTATATATTTATTAACTAAATCCAGAACATTCTCACAGTGTCAGATCAGAAAAAAATTATACATATTTATATAATTGAGGCCAGTCGTGTCGAAAAAGCACGATGTGTGACTGTAAGATCGACTGGTCGTAGGTTCGATCCCCACTCGATGAGATGAAATAATTATTTAAATTTATATTTCCAATTCTTCAATCCGCACACAGCAGGGCAGGCAGAGGGAACCTAGTGTTAAAACACTCCGTTCCTCTCTTTCCGCTAAGTTTTGGAGGCATTGCGTGTTCAGTGGCGTAACTGAACACCACGCTTTACCTCGACACCAGAGGTATTTCTAATATAAATTTAGATAAATATTTCATTTTCTCGAGTGGTGATCGAACTCACAACCGCCGCGATACAGTCACACCCTTGTACCTACTACTGGGCCACGATGGCCTTTATTTTTTTAAATTAAATATATGTCGAGATTTGCGAAAAGCTGGTAGCCTTGGCCGTGTTTTTATGCTGTATAAAGTAGTACCAATGCCTTAGTAACTGCGACATAGCTAATATATAATATTCATTAATAGTAGTGTAATTACTAATAATAATCACTGTAAATACATAGTGTTAGGACACTCTGTTCTCCACTTTCCAAATTCGATACATTTTGTGTTAAGCGGTCTTTTGTGTTAAGGCTTTTTTGTTTGGTTTCAAAAAAGCCTTAGGTATACACCTACCGTCTAAAGTTAGGTAGGCAGAAGAAACCTGAGTGTTAAGGCACTCTGTTTCCCACACACCGCTCAATTGTTGAGGCATTGCATGTTGATTAGCGAGGAAATGATGATTAATTCATTTCTCCAAGTGGGAATTGAACCCGCGTCCGTCGCATTTACAGACAAAACTGTTAGTATGCGTCTGACGCGCCACGATGGCCTCTAATTATTTGTTTATAGTTGTTTATGTATATATGTAATAATAATGTATAGTGTTATTAAATGTTTATATACATTTTGTTCCTTCTGGAAAGATCACAGTGACAAATCACTCACTTATTTACTTTCTTTGTATTTATTTGTAGACACTAAGTTTGTAGGCAGTTGTGGTAGAGCAACATAAGCAAGCAAGAGCAAGGTATTTCGTGAATAAAATGTAGGTACGTGTATGTATTATTACAATTAGTGAAAAATTAGTGGAGAAACGGAGTGTATTAACACTGGGTTCCAACTGCTCACATTAATTTGTGGGGAATATAGAGTGACAAAAGCGGATTTGATTTAATTTTAATATTATTATTACAATTTTATTTTAAAATTTTGAGCAGAATTTGAACTCACTTCCTCCGCGTTGTAATAATTTTATTCTAATTTGTATATTATTTATTAATATAAGACAAATTTAAATACGATATCATTTCTTCGAATTGACATTGCATTATTTTAATTAATAAAAAGAAACAAATGCCACTCACCAATAATATTTAAAAACCCTACATTAAGCTTGTCTCTAGTAGAACGTTATTTACTTACGGACGAAACTGAACTAAAGTGAACTGATCTTGTAAAAATGATTTGTACGACTGTATAGTAATTCTGTTCGCGTGATAAAATATATGCGTATATGACTCATGTAACGCTTACAAGTATCTTCAATAAATGTTCGTGAGAAATTAACAAATAAAAAAAAAACAAATGTTACCGTTATAATATCAAAGATTCCACCTTTCTTCAATTTCCAGAAAAAATCGAGACTTTGCGTGTTGAGTACTGGAACTCAAGGGCTTAAGCATTCAAAACACAAAGTCGGATGTGCAATGAGTAAATAAAAATATTAAGAAATTCGTTACCCCAAGTGAGAATTCGAACCCACGATCGTCGCCATTGCGCTACGATGACCTCATATCAATTATACATTACTTTTTTGTACACTCCTTTGCTCTTTTGGAATTCACTACGGCCGTGACGACATCATGATAACATGATATAGAGAGTAAGGGTGGAAAAACGATTTTTCACTCATGGAGGTAAATTATCACTTCCCTGAGCAGTAATCGAACCAGCACTCAGGAGAAAGAAAGTGGACAGAGAGCGTGGAATGGAATGTCTTACCACTTAACTCTACTCTTTCTACTTATCTTGCTATCGTATGTGGAAAAGGAAGGAAGGAAGTGAAAAGACAACAATAAACATTCTAATTAAAACGAATTGAGTTGATAATCAATGCGGTTAAACTGCATGTCTTGCGTCGACGTTTCTAAATATTTTTCCTGTTTCCTTGAATGACCTTTATGCAATTTTTATAAACTCAAGGCCAGGCGCTTTTTGTATGTGCAATGAATATAAAAGAAAAGATATCATGGAGAATATCAAATAAATATCAAATAAATGTAATTAATAATAGCAATATTTTGGGCCGTCGTCGTAGCGTAGCGGCAGAGTATCTGAATGTAAACGCGACGGCTGTAAGTTCGATTCCCATTCGGGGGAAGGATATATTTTCATTATCTCGCCATGGCCGTATATAGAAAATTTTTCGAGTAGAACTTGGCACAAAAACATTTTTCAAGATCTTTGGTTTTCGCGACAATTACACATTTTAATTAACCGGATGAATCGCGTATAATTAGTATTACATATTATATTTAATTCATTACAGAAGAAATACAGGCAAATAATTCTTTAGCTTTCCTTGAGGTTTTAGTCTTATGAAATACTAATGGCAGTAGGCTACACAATATACAGGAAACCCGCATGGGTATTCACCATTGAATTATCTAATGGGGTGCATACCCCATTAGATAATTCAATGGTGAATATCACCACCACATATCAGCTATCTACCGTTAGAAAATCTCTGTTTTAGAAAGCCCATCTCTGCGACCTGAACACCTAGGAGACGAGCTTAGAAAGGTGAAGAATGGAATGGCCCTTCATAAGGACAAGCTACCCGTTTCCTGCCAGGGTTATCACAACTTCTACCATATACTCGTATGTTCAAGCCTAACAAGAAAGTGAGCCAATTCTTGAGGCCAATAAAAAACTTATATTCTTTTACAGACTGTAGCTGTGGCTTGGACACCGGTCACTTATTATCACAGACTACTGAAAAGTGTTCGAAACTAAAAGTGCCTTGTTTTCTTGACCTTCCACTTTGAACTGATGTTTTTGTATTTTCTTCTATTTATATTTAAGGTTATCAGTTAACTAGCACTAATAGAGATAAATTCGCCCTTGTATTATCGGCCTTCATTTTTTAGTATATAGAGATATTAAGTATTATTTTTGTTTGTATTTTTTATTGGTGTTTATATATCCAATGGAGAATTTTAATTTTGGACAATTTTTTATGTTCTTATATTCATATTCATGATTAGGTAGACCGTAAGGCGATGTGAAGTTTTGCGTTCTGTCATTTGAAGTTATATAAGTATTGAGGCTATCGTGCCACTGTGGCATAGCGTGTGACTATAGACGTGACGGTTATGGGTTCGATTCGGTAAATAAAAATATTAATAAGTTAGTTCTCCTGAATAGGAATTGAATGTATAACTCCAAACTGTAGTAAGTATATATATTTAACTATTTACTCAAACAATGGTTTATCTCGATAACAAGTCGTTGACATTAATATTCTGCCCTTTTATTATATAGCAGGTGGTCACCCGTACATTTTATTTGCGTGAAGTTTAAGACATAAGCAGCGAGGTTTAATCGGCCAAGTGTCAAACATTTCTTTACCTATTTTGATAGTATGGAAACCTTGAAAATTAAATATAAAAACAGCTTACTACTTGTTTGTTTCAATATAATTCGATTTTGTCCTTTGGGGACAAACATACATACATACACGTGTTTGCAAATATAATAATATCATTCTATTCCAACAATAACATATAGATCTTTTTGTTAGAAATCGGTTAATAAAGTAACTAAATAAAATAATATAGAACATATTTTTTAACTATTCTGTCACAACGAAACGTATTAGAAATAAAATGAAATAATAGCTGATTAAATTCTGAAAATAAGTTATATTTTAAAAGATTTGTTTAATTCTGCTCTATTATAAATCCATATAATATTAAATATGTTGATACTGATAAAAACTGTTTTGTTCCTCTCTATAATTATAATATTTTCAACTGGCAATGTTGTATTTTGTAAACATTGCTAAGTGCATAACAAGACTAAACATTAAAATAGTAAAGAAGGACAAAGTATAATATTTATGATTTTATTTCAGCTGCACGCAGTATTCCACATATAGCAGGGTAAGCAGAGGGACAGGTTCCCGGGAACGACTCCACTTTCTTAATGCGAACAGCAAAGGAGTGGAACTCCCTGCCAGCTGAACTGTTCCCCGACATGTATAACCTGGCCTTCTTTAAAGAATGAGTGAATAGGCACTACCTAGGCAAGCATACTCCATTTTCGTTCGTATCGTCAGAAAGAAGGAAGAAATCAAAATATTAATTGATCATAATTAATTTAATAAATAAATAATTATCGGTAAATGCTTTGGTAAAAACTTAACGCGCAATCTCTCAAAATTGGGCAAAAAGTGATAAGGTATTTTATGAAACTAATAATATAAAACACAATCTAACGACAGAAATTTCAACATGTGTAGTTATTTTTTGATAACTCAATCATTAGCTTTATTGATACTAATAGCTCACGGTGGGAAGTAAAATAAAGTAACACAATTAACTTTTATTAAAATAACACATTTCTTAACACCAATTCAACATCCACATTTTTGAGTCTCACTTGCACTCGTTCCTTTTGATATTTGATACCACCGTCAAAAACATGTGTTTTAATTGAAAAATTACGTAGAAGATGCACTAAACCAGATTTAGCTTGTAATTGTGCGTATCTCATGCCGACGCATATCCTATTTCCTCTTCCAAAAGGCATATATATAGTATCAGCTATGGCAGCACGATTGTCTTTGGAAAATCTCTCCGGATTGTAAACTTCTGGATCAGTATAATATTTAGGGTCGTGATGCAATTCATATATTGGTGTAAAAATTTTAGTTCCTTTATCAATTTTTATATTTCCTACTGGTAATACTGTATCTTGAACACATTGCCGTGTTAAATATCCGACTGGCGGGTAAAGACGTAGAGCCTCACACATAGCCATGTCTAAATATCCCATGTTAGACAAGATGTCTGCTGTTAAATTTCCTTCATATTTTTTGAATACCTCATCAATTTCTTTATGTAATCGTTGAAGACAATCTGGATTCCTTCCCAATTCTACTAAAGTAGTAAACATGCATGACGCTGTTGGTTCCACACCTGCTATGAAGAAGAAAAACGCTTGAGCAGCGAGTAGTTCATCGGTTGGTTTCAATTCGAGTCCAGATACAGGATCTTTTAATATGCCTTTATTTTGTAATGCTACACAAATATCCGCAAAGTCATAACGTTTTATCCCGTCTAATTTCCTTTGGCGAACGACGTTTTTGATAGCACCAATAAAAAAATCTTCATGTTCTTTAAAAATGTTTAAGTTTAGTATTTTAAACAAGGATGTGCTTAAATTACTTATTGCGAACTTGATATTTTCCTTAAATCCTGAACGAAATGCGTTTTGCGCTACGTTTAGAAAAGGAGAATCAAAAATAGATTGCGTGGTCAGTCCAAACACAGCTGCACTGATTGCTGCACTGCAAAAAGTCGATATAGTAGTGAAAGTATTGCCATTCATCAATTGGGGATCATTTTTAATATGTTGAACTAAATCTTGGGCACTTTTGTCAGTTATATAGAACATATTTTTAAGTTTCGCTGAAGTGAATAGAGGTGACATATTCTGTCGCACGAGCTTCCACTTTTCTCCATTTTGAAATAATATATTATCTGCCAGCAAATCGCCTTCGTTGGGCTCGAATCCTCTATGATTAAAAGCATTGAAATTTAATGCTAAAACGTGCTGAATATTTACTGGATCCCGTACATATAATGCAGGTGTGAGAAATGAACCGATGCCCACTGCAGTATCATTGGGATATTCTTTATAAAGATCTCTAAGATTTTCAAAGAATGCTCTCTCAGTCGTCAAATAGTCCCAAAATAATCCCATGCATTTGTTCCTTCTATGAAAAGCAACACCACGTTTCTTCCAATATATTTCGTTATATATACCATTAAGATAGAAAATGGCTAAGATTGCAATAATTATAAGAAGTAGTACAAGAAACATGTCCGTTTATTGAATTACAACTATAAACTGAATATTAAATAAATCCTACGTATCTTTATAGACTGTTGTGAGCGACATTCCTGATATATAATATGTAGGATATATAAATACGGACATAATAATTATGTAGTAATTAATGATTTTCTTGAGATTTAATACAATGTAATTCTCCGCATTGGACACGTGACAGTGTGAACAGCCAAGTTGAGAATTTGGAAACTTACAATATTGAATATTTTCAAACCATTTCAAGCCTATTTTTAATATTAAAAATTTGACGCATAAGCTAATAAAATATGAATAGTCAACGCTAATTATCAAAGGGTTATTATATTGTTTAAATACTGGCATTTTAGTGAATGACTCAAATGGAAATGGGAATATTAAATATTTAATTTCTCTGAGTCGGAATCGAAACCATAACAGTCGCGTATACGGAAGCACTCTTATAAATCTGCACCAAGAAGGTGTCAAAAGTACTTTTTCCTTTTACATATAGTAAAAAAAGTGTAAACATGGAACTTGGCGTGCATATAGATTATTTAAACCAAATATAAAATATAATTAGCGTGCCACTCGTAACAATGACTGTGATAAGAGTATAGAGATAAATTTAGTGTAGTATATTGCCTCTACAAGAAATATTTCAAGGTCCTTTTTACTCCAACAAATGGTAAATAAATAGGATAATAATAAATAAATTTTCTTAATACATTAGATCGTCTCCGATTTCAAAACTCTGGTTATTAAACAAAATCAGGTTATTATAACAATTATGATGTTTTCTTAGTTAGATGAGGCAAATTACGGAGATCAGTTTCGCCAATTTTTTTAGGTAGAGAAAGAAGCTCAAATAGTGAGAGTAATCATCTATGTACATTTTAAAGGGCCCCTTAAACCTACACTTAGGATGCAACTCCTAGGTACAGCTCTGAACTCTTCATCCTGCAACACGATGGAAATTCATAAATGATGTGAATCCATGAAATACTAAGTAGATTTTGCTCCTCACTCCGACTACAAGACTACAAGGCTTCTAAAATACGGCATACCATTCCAAAAACAAAACATAAAAGAGTCAGATTTTTACTTTCAAGCTATAAGTTGTAAGTATATTTTTTACCTTACTTCCGGAATTGTCAGCTTCTACGTTATTGTTAAAATCTGATAATAACGTCAAAATTAGCGGAGAGATCGTTTTAACAGTGAGTAAGTCACGGTGTAATTTCTAAGAGGTAGCAAAAAAATATAGATATATATCAAGATTTTGCTATGACTAGAACCAATTGTGCTGATAACCGCGCAATAAAAAATTTTATGATAAAATTCTGCATTTGTTTACATATATATTGTTATAGTTGTTATAATGTATGTAACGGGTAATGCTCTTATATAAGTACATATAAATGAATAATGAGCTTGTCTATAGTAGCTCATTAGTATAGTTATAGTTGTACAAGCGATGCTTATGGGTTTAAATCCTATTGACGGGAAATATTCTTGTTGTTTTTCTTATATGATATGAATAAACTTTTTGTGGCAATTTATCGTATGGTATTTTCTTATTCTTCTTGCTTATCTATCAATAATTAGCCAAATTTAAGACATTATATTTGACGTATACTTAGATTAAAATGTTTGTTATCTGAGCAGGTAATGCTTGCAGCAAAAAGTTTTTATGATCTTGCAGTATACACTGAGGCATATGACAGGCTTATTTTATTATGGCATTTGTTCTTACTGATGTACTAATTCTTTAGATGATAATTTCTTACTTACATAATAATTCTTCAATTATTTCTATTTTCAAGTATCGTTCACGAAGTAGAAAATAGAGTTTAGACACTCCATTCATTTCGTCTTTCCCATTTAGGAATTGTGTATTGTTATATTGTCTTCTAGTTGTTTATTCAATATTTTTATGTTTTACAGTGTTAACTTCCGCCATACAACAAGTCAACATACAATACTTCCTGAATTCGGCGAAAAGTGACTTAACATTAGATTCCCAGGTTCCTCCTATCTACCCTGCTATTTGCCCGCATATCCCGATATAGCGTGAAACTAAAAAGAAAAAAGACAAGTTTATCTTTTTAGATTCTTTTTAGATCGTTTATCTTTATAGATTATCTCGAAAATTTTCCAAAAAGATAATGGAGTTCTCTAAGACTAGGATCCCTCTGGTATAAAGGAAAAAGCGTGGAGTTGCTAAATGTTATATCTAAATATGATAATTTTTCTTAGCCCCATAACGATAGCGGTCTCCCACAAGCACTTCCCGCAACGACCCTCGCCGGCTTCGCAACTTTACACCCTATTCCCCTATTCTAACGTTATACGATATTACTATTGTTTTGTTACTTAAAGAAAATTAAGTACAAGCTTTTGCATCTTTAGTGTTAAACGCGGTGTGGATTTTAAATATGTAATTATAGTTTATATTTTTTTTTAGTTTCACGCTGTAACCTGCACATAGAAGAGAGGCAGAGGGAACATCCCCAGGTTCCCTCTGCCTACTAGTAGTACTGCTACCTAGTGTTACCTAGTGTTAGGACACTCCATTCCCATTGGGCCTTCAGTTTCTCAATTTTGTATTGAATACGCACCTCTAGATTTTGGTGTCAAACACTAGGTTCCCTCTGACTACCCTCCTATATGTGAGATACAGTGTGAAGCTACAAAAGATATACAAAATCAACATAAAATTTTTAAGAAAAAAAAAATGAATATTGATATTAATATGTAGAATAGTAAAATTTTCAAGTTATTTGAAATTTAAATGTATTAAATAAATAGAGAGTGTATTTTTTAACATTTTTTAGTGTTATTCCATATTTAGGGACGTTGAACATTTTTAAACGTTTTGTAAAGTCTGGTACAGTGCACAAAACAACCAAAACTGTGTGGACATATATTTTTTTTGCTTCAATATT